>VNJO01000538.1:0-122733 GCA_008042535.1 Drosophila tani
CCCGCCATTATCCCCGCCATATATCCCCTCGACGGAGCCCAGCATAATCGCAATCATAATCTGCTGCATTTTATTTCATTTTCTCGCGCCGAGGAGCTCTGTGGCTCTGTGCTTTCTGTGTTGCTCTTTGCTCATACAAAAGCGATGTTGACATCGGACCACTGTTTTAAATAATAGTTTCTTTATGGTTTAGCACTTTGAGGATCCCATGATCTTCCTTTCTTTCACATTTCTTAACTGCACCTCCTCCTTATCTCATTCCCCCTGGCTTTATTATGGTTTCTCATTTTCCTCATTTGTTTCTCCATATCCATTTGCTGGTCTTCCCGCTTTTGATGTCCATTCGCCGTTTCTCATATGCTCATTCCCATCATCAGGTCTATATGTGCCAGATCCCCTTCGTATTAGCCGCCATATACCCGCCATTATCCCCGCCATATATCCCCTCGACGGAGCCCAGCATAATCGCAATCATAATCTGCTGCATTTTATTTCATTTTCTCGCGCCGAGGAGCTCTGTGGCTCTGTGCTTTCTGTGTTGCTCTTTGCTCATACAAAAGCGATGTTGACATCGGACCACTGTTTTAAATAATAGTTTCTTTATGGTTTAGCACTTTGAGGATCCCATGATCTTCCTTTCTTTCACATTTCTTAACTGCACCTCCTCCTTATCTCATTCCCCCTGGCTTTATTATGGTTTCTCATTTTCCTCATTTGTTTCTCCATATCCATTTGCTGGTCTTCCCGCTTTTGATGTCCATTCGCCGTTTCTCATATGCTCATTCCCATCATCAGGTCTATATGTGCCAGATCCCCTTCGTATTAGCCGCCATATACCCGCCATTATCCCCGCCATATATCCCCTCGACGGAGCCCAGCATAATCGCAATCATAATCTGCTGCATTTTATTTCATTTTCTCGCGCCGAGGAGCTCTGTGGCTCTGTGCTTTCTGTGTTGCTCTTTGCTCATACAAAAGCGATGTTGACATCGGACCACTGTTTTAAATAATAGTTTCTTTATGGTTTAGCACTTTGAGGATCCCATGATCTTCCTTTCTTTCACATTTCTTAACTGCACCTCCTCCTTATCTCATTCCCCCTGGCTTTATTATGGTTTCTCATTTTCCTCATTTGTTTCTCCATATCCATTTGCTGGTCTTCCCGCTTTTGATGTCCATTCGCCGTTTCTCATATGCTCATTCCCATCATCAGGTCTATATGTGCCAGATCCCCTTCGTATTAGCCGCCATATACCCGCCATTATCCCCGCCATATATCCCCTCGACGGAGCCCAGCATAATCGCAATCATAATCTGCTGCATTTTATTTCATTTTCTCGCGCCGAGGAGCTCTGTGGCTCTGTGCTTTCTGTGTGCTCTTTGCTCGGTTTCATTTTGCTCTTTATGCTTTACAGCAATTTCTTAATGGCCGTCTTGCAGTGCTACTAACCCCGCCTGACCCCTCCCCGGACGGAGCTCATCTCTCTGGATATGCCGAGTCCACCAATCACGTTCGAAATATAAATTGTTGAAATGATGGTTTTTCACTGCACATTTCTGCGGTGTTACCGTTGTCTGCGATGGGGTCTTAAGAGTCCAAAAGGGGGGCCTTACAATGGGGTGGAGAAGCTAAGGGGGGATCTGAGTTGGCCTCGAAAACCGCAAAGAGCTCGGAATCCTCTTTGCTGACCGTGGAAAATTGTGTGTGGAGATCGCTTTGTGCAATGAAAATGCGGTTCGTGCTCCTGGCGCGTACCTGACCCCCTTCCCCGCCTCTGATGCTAGCCCTCCCCCCTCTGGGGGAGCAGCAACAAAGTTGTCGGCTGTAATGAAAAACAAACGTCCCTGCAATTTTCCAGTTAGGTCAAAACTCTTTTTTTGTTTCACTCCCCAGACCCCTCTCAGGCTCTCTCCGCTTCTCTCAGTGTAATGTAACTTTAACGAATTGAGGCATAAGCAAAAAATAAAAAACAAAAAGCGAAAAAATAAAATGAAAATAATGGGAAAAAGACCAAAATGAAATTGAGGCAGCAACGTCATCAGAGGCAGCCCATCAAAGGACGGAGCAGGGGCAGCGGGGGGCCAACAATCACAGTTTAGATTTCTGTATTCCACCCTTTTGGCTGCCCCTCCTCCTCCTCCTCCTGCTCTCCCGCTTGTTGTTGCTTTTAATATTACGTCCCGTCCGCGTCCGCGACTCGGCCAATATTCGCCAAGGTAATAACTCAGGTGATTATAGTAATTATGCGTTCTGACGCGATCCAGCCACGGATAACGCTATTCCGATATAATTGAAAAATGCTGATAGACGCTGATTGTGTGAGCGAAGAGAAGTCGCGGAGAGTTTCCAGAGTTCGGAGTTGGAGTCGAGAGCTAAGGTCTGGCAATAGGGACATTGATGTGTGAGCACGAGAGGTGTGAGCGTGAGCGAGCTATCGAAGGCCTTCACGAAGAAAGTCACGATGCTGAGGACTTTATTTTGGAAATTCGGAAATCAACATTAAAATGTAAAGAAAGTTATTCCAAATTAAGTAATAGTAAATAAATATCTTCTTTTTCTAAAGATTTATTGTCGAGTAGGGAAAATGTCAAAGTGTTTCATAGAAGTTTTCAATATAGTTTAAGGTAATTGGTAATTGGTAATTGATAAATTTCCTTCAAACTAAAGGTATATATTGCCTTTACTATAAAATACAAATGATCACTTGATATATACCAACTCCAAACTATCTCTAGTCACCAGCTTACAAATCCTCAGAGATCCTGTCCATCTCTAGCTGAGCTTAACCCCAAAAAAAAAAAAACCCAAGCCACTGGTAGTCAAAGCTGCTGTGCTGGGATCATGGACTCTCCGAGCATCGAGATATCCCGTCCCGGGCTTAACTACAACCTCTCCGCGGCATATTCGCGGGGCACCACCAATCAGAGTTCATGAATTACATCGCCATTGCAATATTGTTGTGGGAATGTCTAAAAGAGGTCTCGGAGGAGCCCAGGACTGAGCCGAGCTTTGCGGCGAAATGTTCTTTGATGCCGATTTCATTTTTCGATATTGAAAATAACCATGCATTACGGAGGAGTCGTCTTACGAGAGGAAAACCCAAGGTTCCGGGAGTGGGGAAAGTGAGTCGGCAGAGTCGGAGGAACTTATCTCGTGACAATCGCCTAACTTCGTGAGGCGTTCATCGGCCGCCGCTGAGTGAGTGTCGAAAGTGTTATTGTCACGTAAATTCAATTAGTTTAATAATGAGTTTCATCGATGCTGGCACCTCTGCAGGGCCCTCTTCTCTCTGCTCCCTGCTCCGTTTTTCTGGGCAAATTAAATATTTTCGGCAGTTTTATCGCTGATTTTCGAGTGGCGAAAGCCACTTTTTGGGTGGTTTCCGTGTGCGATGGTTACAAGGTGGCAAGGTGTGAGGCATGGCAGGTCTGGGTCAAAAGTGGGTTCGTTTAGCAACTTCTTTTAATCGAAAAGGTGGGGTCGGGATCCTCATTACTAAAGATTGTGGGGATATAAGGAAATAACTTTCAGGGGCTTAATAATACTTGTTGTTTGAGGTTTTCAACTTGAAATTCTTAGATGGAGAAATGCATCATAGAGAGATCGCTGGCTTAAGTTAGGAAACTTGTTGGTTTTGAAGAATTATGGGTTTGATTTTGGTTGGATTCTCTTTAAGACCTTTGACTATACCTTGAAGAACCTAAAAATAAGTTGCTGAATGCTTTTTACCCTATTACTCATCCTCCCTAATATAATCTCTAATATTTTCACCTCAAATCCCCCTAAGATCTTCCCTCTTTACACCCTTTTTTTTCTCCATTATAATTACCCTGCAGTCACCCCCGAATCGGAAGCACTTAAGTGGATTAATTTCCTCTAGTTAGGGGCAGTTCCGTCAACTCTTCTCTAGCCCATTGGATGGGACTGGTGGAGCGCTTTCCCGACTCTGGCAACGCCCCCAAAAATTTGCATGCCGAAAGCCGGCAAGCGAGCGAAAGAGAGAGAGCCAGATGGCGAGTGCGAAAGAGAGGCGCCAGGTGCACCTGGCTGAGGATGTTGATGTGGTTCCGCTGTAAATTATTTACCTGTAGTACGGGAATCCCTGCGGCACATGCAGATCCATGGGCATCCCACCGGCGGCGCCCAGGTGCGGGTGGTGGTGCGGATGCGAGTGCGGATGAGGATGCGGGTGCGGATGCGAGTGCGAGTGGTGGTGGTGGTGCGAGTGGATGGGGTGGTGCATCGAGTGGTTCTGGACATGCGCCGCAGCTGCGGCGGCGGCGAATCCTGCATCGGAGGCCATCGAGTGGTGGCCCAGAACGGCGGCCCAGGGCGAGGCCACGAACCCACTGCCGTGGTGCTCCATTCCGTGGTTCTCCTCTATGCTATATATATGTATATCGGGGGCTATATGGGTTTGTATATTGGGGGGGAAAGATTAGGGTGGGTGGGTTTTTTATTTTGGAAAGCAAAGATATTGCAGGAGCGCAGAGGGAGCTTGGGATGCCTTTTGTGGCTTTTTTACTTTACTTTATAATATTTAATTAAATTTTAATTTTATAAAAAAGTCTATTGAGATATATAAAATATATGTCAAGTACATTTCCTATATTTTTTAACATTTTCTTATAAGAAATTTACTTTAAATCTATTATTTTCTCTACGAGTAAGGTTAATATTTTATGTTCAAACTTATAAGTCTCAAATATAGATCCAAACTTTGGCAATATATATTAAAAATATTTATTTATGATTATGTATACATAATTATTGCCTATTTATCAAGGGAAATTAATCATTTTATGTGTAATTGAATTGAATTGATTTATATTTAGATCCTTAACCTTGCCTTCTGCCCTCAAGAAATATCTTTTTCTTTATGTAGAACTCGACCCACCCTGATAAGTATTTATTTATTTGTTTTCGGCTATAGCTTTTTAGCTATTTATCTTTGATTTGATGTCGTCACACACACTCTCGCACACACAGAGCACTTGGGGATTATATAGACGTATTTGCACATTCCGTTTGGGCCAAGATGGCGGCCATTATTTACCGTTAACGCGCATGGCCGTTTTTTGGGGGGAGTTTTGTCGGGAGGAGTCGGAGTCCTTGGTTCAGCTCAGCTCATCCCTGTCCCTCTAGCTATCTCCGACGGCAGCCGAAAAGCTGGCCAAAAAAAAAAAGCAGCCAAAAAGGGTGGCAAGTCGCGAGTTACAAAAAGTCAACCTTGGTGGGAGGGAAGCGAAGCCCGCAGGATGTACGGGTGCACACGGATACGGCTGATACGGAACGGAACTCTCTCGCCTTTGGCCAGCTGAGCAGAGCTTTCCTTTCGCACGTTTTTGGTCCGCGTTCACCTCTGCACGGCACGAAAATTGGCGATAAACTATCGCCTCGCATCGCCTCGCATCAGGAAACATGGTCGGTCGCCTCGGTCGCTGGTCGGTTGGCCTGGCCTGGTCGTCGGTCTGGTTGGATGGTTGGATGGAGGCTGCTGCTGCTGCCGCCGCTGCCTGGTTGCATGTTGTTGGTCCTCTCCTGCTCTCGAGCTCTCCAGAGCATCGTCATCATCATCATCGTCATCTCATCTCGGCGGCGCTGCATCTGGGGCTCTCGGAGTGGGAGAGAGTGGAGCCGAGCTTGGAGCGGCGCACTGCAGGCTGCAAATGGTGGTGGAGCAGGTTTTCTGTGTTCTTTTTTTTCGCATCGGAGAGCCGGCTCACAGATACACACGCACACAGGCACAAGGCTCGGTGGCTCGGGCTCTCCAGCATCCACACATATGATGTGAGGCTCTCCCGAGAGCCTCTCTCTCTCTCCACCTCGCTCGCAGATTCTCTGGAGAATTCGCCGACGATGTTGTGTTCCATTCTCGATGGAGTGCGAGATGTTGTTGAGGGCGCGATAAGGAGGCCTACTGGGGGAGTCATTTGTTCCCATTATGGCAGATGGAGATGGAGATGAAGCTTCGATGCGAAATCGATTGAGGCCGAGGTTGGGGCTGAGGTTGAGGCTGAGGCCGAGGCAGTGGAAGATCCAGCTTCTGAGTGGGAAGTGTGAGCCATAAGGATAGGTTAGCAACCGTTGAGATGGTTGATAAACATAAGAGCCTAACTAAGGTGGACGTTGTACTTCACAATTAACTTAGGAAGATATGGAAAAAAATATTAGTACCTAAAACTTTAATTCCCATCTTAGTTACCATATATCTGATAGGTAGAAGGTATTGAAGAATATCTGGAAAGATGTATTTAATATTATACAGCAAAGTGTTAAAACTTAGCTTTTAAGTCTTTCAGAAAATAATTATAATCTTTATTCACATTTCAAGTATTAGGATTCATAGGTTGGAGACCTTGTTTTATGGAAATTAAAGATATAAAAGCTAGTCATCATAATGATGACTAATAATTGAAATTAAATTCTAAGAAATTAAATTAATATAGCATGGCTATAATTTTATTATTCAGTTACTTACTTATTGACTTTCTTCTACATTTCTTATAATAATAACATATTTCAAAATAATAAAAATATTCAAGTTATTACACAGTCCATTAAGGATTCCTTATTACAATTGTTTTCTTTCATTTTTATATAAGTATTTACTTAGAACAAATATCGAATACAATACTTTCCATCAATTTCACTCATTAAATTTACAAATTATCCTTAGAAAAATAAAGTTCCCGGAACTATTCCAAGTAATTTCCCAACAATTATATTAGAAGTTCTTGGCCACCCCATTAAACCCGTCTGCAGCCCCATACTTTCCACACCAAACATGTCTGCAGACCCAGCCAGACCTGTGTTCCCACAAAAAGAACATTTACGAGCAACAATATTTGCATTCCCATAACCATAACCATTTCCCTGGGACCGGAGGAAGGCCTGACAACTTAGTTAAATAAGGCGCCACCTGTCAAGTGATTTTCAATAAAATAAATTCGTGATTACACGACAATATCGAAACGAAAAATCCGCAAAAGATCAGCGCAACAATAACAAAAGACTCCCACGGGGAATGCTCCCTGTCCCTGTCCCTGTCCCTGGTCCCGGCCCATCATCACACACGACTTGAGCTCCAGGTTGGGAATCCTTAGCTCACACACACACAGTCGGAGGAGTCCCAACTTCTGAATCGCAATCGTGCAGGGTCAACGTCAATACTGAATGTTTGTCCATCTGTCCGTCTGTCCGTCTGTCTCCCTGTCCGTCCAACGGAGCAGCCGTCCGTTGTCGCAGTGTCTTGGCTTGTTTACAGTGTGCAAAAATCATTTAGACAAGTTGACAAAAGCTCGTTTGGAACGTGAGTAACATGAGTTGGGCCCGAGACTCGAGATTCGAGAGGAGAGACTAAAGACTCAAGTCTCGAGGCCTGAGGCTGCCTGCCTATGGAATTGGTTCTGTCCGCTACCGCCGCCTCGTCCGTTGCCATTTTCTGCGGCTGTTTGGGCTCTTTTGGAGCATCTCGGGCATCTCTGAAGTCTTAATTCTAAACATGGCAAATGTGCTTGGAGCGTGCTGCCTATGCTGCTGCTGCTGCTGCTTTGCTACTTTGCTTCGAGTCGGAAAATAAAATGAAATGAGGCTCGGCTGACCTTTGGCAGTAATGAGAATGATATCCCAGTAAGGCATGTTTGGTCTGTGGCCACAGACAGGGAGTGAGGCATAATGGTGGGTGTGATAATAATAATAAAGAGTCTTAAAATATAGAGGGACAAAGCAATGATAGTTGATTCGGGAATGTTTAAGAAAACAAAACAAAAATAACATACATTTGAAAGCCACCTATCGAAGACAGTAAAAAGTAATCTAAACTAAGCTCTTTGGCGTCATCTCAACTAGAAGGAAGGAGTCTAAAGGCATATCAAGATGAATTACCCTGACAAGAGCCCAGAAGATGGTGACCCCCACAGTGAAGCATCAAAAAATGTTCCAGTCACGAGTTGGCCATGTAATTGCCTTACCTAAGACCCATACATACTATATATGCACATGCAGCCATCCTATGTACCTGTCAGGATATCGAGTGGAGGCTTCAGGCTGCTGGAATATGTGCTAAAATGTACACAGGACTTGAGCCGGAGTCGGAGTTGGAGAGATGAGGAGTATTTTTCGTCCTGCGGCACGTGACGAGCATAAGAGAGTAGCGAGCCAGGATGCAGGATGCCAGGATTACAATTCTAACTATGGCCGAGCCCGGGAATGAGTATTGATTTTTTCCGGGGCGAAAGTTTGCCCAAAACTTCGGCTGGTGATTCTCTAATTTGTAAAGTTTTTAAAGTCGAAACTATGCCTCGATTGATTTATGCCCTTGGCCCGGCGACAGGTTTATCTCCATCGGGGAATGTGGCAAAGACCTTCCCGGCTCTGGATCGTATCGGATCGGTTTGATTGATTCGCTGAAAGTGCGACGAATGGAAATTACGAAAAGCCAAGCCAAAACAAACGTATAAATCGAGGCGATCCGCAGTGCGATCCACCGATCCGAACGGTTTTGAGGGGTACGTGTTCGCCATATTAAGGGGGACTCTTTACAGCGAGGGTTGGGCATTGAGATTACACTAGAAAAAGTATATAAATTTATAAAGATTTTCCGAGAGTGAGCGAAGTAAGTAGAGGAGTACTCTTCTACAGAAAACGCAGTTGGGAATTATAATCTGTGATTTTTGTTGACTTTTTTTTTCTAAATTAGGGTTATACCTTTTATTAAAGTCACATAAGATCCTAGTTGGGACCTACTCTTTGCTTTAAAGTGCTTGGGAATTATAAGCACACTTTCCACATTTTAGAATATATTTAAAAAAAATTTAATTCTTTTCCAATTGAATGTGATACCTCTTCCCTAAATGCACGTAAGACCCTAGTTGGAGCATACAAAGAAAGTCAAAGAGATCTTGGCTTCAGTGGTTACCATTCTTGAATAACCACTTGGGAATTATAACACTTTCCACATTTTTTAATCTTTTAAAGCATTTTATTGGTTTCCTTCCACAATAAAGGTAATACCTCTTCTCCAAGTGCACGTAAGACCCTAGTTGGGGTCTACAATTTGTTTGTTTTGGACGCAGGTTCGTTTTTCGTTATTTGTTTTGTTTTTTGGCAGTTGCTGCCGTGCATTTAAAGAGCACACCTGCCGAAGAAGACCCTGGGACGACCCCACCAATTTCGTAGAATTCGTCGATATTTATGAGTCTTCGCTGTTGCCGGGCCTGTGATTTCTTGGATTTGCATAACTGGGTCTCGGCACGGCCCCTACATGCTTAATTTCTCCCAGATAAAAGATGGCCGCAAATAGAAACAACTTTCGACGCCCCCGATTCGGGAGAAAGGGCGGGAGCAGCACCATCTTGGCCACATTTAGGGGATGAAGTCCGGAAGTCGGAGGCAAGATTGGGTTTCTTTGATATTGATTTTCCCGAGAGTTCCCGCGCGGAACGTGACTGGAATCGGTGGTCAGTTCCCCTTCCTTTCTGCCCCCGACTGGACTGGACTGAGTATGCAAAAGTCGCACCTGGAACGTGTGAACAGTTTTTAGCAATTAACTGACAACTGACGATGGCCAGCCTCGCCAAGATGAGCTCGCTCCTCCTCTCATCTGCTGGCACGCGGCGTCATGCAGTCTGGAGCGGTTCCAAGGGATGCTGCCAGTCGGGGGGATTGGGGGAATGCAGGCGGCGTGCCCCAAAACATTCATCCTAATTGGCGTTCAATCTCCGGCTGCCTTCGATTTGCATGCACACGCGATGTCCGCTCCCCAGCTCCAGCTTGGACTGTGGACCCTGACTCGGAGTGGAAGCGCAAGTCGGTAGCCACGTTCTCACATTCCAATTGGGAGCAGCTATTAGGGCACAGTGGGATCGATCGGAGGTGCTAGTAATGATTTGGCAAGTTTTACTTATCACTTGAAAGAGGTAAAAACTCTTAAGATTTAATAATTTGGAAAATACTTTAGAGAGAAAATGAATATTTATATTTTCTATTATCGTTTCAACATAAAATGCCATCCATGGTACCACAGAGTGCCTCAGCACTGGCTCAATGCCACTGTTTGCTCAACTAATTAACATTTTTAATGGCGAATCCTTGTAAGACAACCTTGCGCAGTCTCAGGGAAAGGGGAGGAAGGACTGTTGTGTCTTTAAGGGATTTGCCTGAGCTGTGGGCAATGTCAAATGTTTTTGTTTAATTTAGATCCACAGCGCAGATAATTTATGCCGCCGGAGCTTGGAGTTTCCTGAGGCCTGAGGCTTTTGCCGGCGCTTTTGATTCAAACAACTCGCTACTCTCTTTCTCTCCAGAGATAGGAATCGAAGAATCTCGGGATCGGGCTTGTAATAGAGAAATATATCATCACAAATGTTTGGACAGCTCTTGACTTATCGCTGGGTTGCAGAGTCTGTTTGCCTGTGTGGTTATCTCTCATCCTTCGGCTGTCCTTGGCCTTTACCGTTAGATTTCCAGGGAAAGGAGCCAGCCCAATAATGTCATAAATTTCATAAAGTGTCAAAAGGAACACCTGAGTGTACCTCAAGGACACTCTCAATGTTAGGGCTATACCTTCTAGGTTATATCGTATCCTTGTGGTGATCTAGGGGCGTTTGCTCTGTTTTATCGCCATGTGTAATCACAACTGTGAGAACAAAAAGAATGGTGAGGGCAAGAAAAGGTGAAAGAATAGGAAAAGTCAGGTTATTATAGGGGTTTCATCAGGTTTGTAATACACATCAATATTTTTAAGCAATGATTATTTTTATTTTATGTTAAGTAATCATTACTATCGATTGACCATCACCTGGAAGGGTTTAATAACCCAACTCCCCCTCAGAACTCGCCTCAAACTCAAACTCTGACATGCCGGGAACTCCTTCTTGCTTACCTGTTAATAATTCATGAAAATTTTTATCGCTGGCCAGCAAATAAATTGAGCAACGACGCCCCGCAATTCCCATTTTGTTTTTACGATCGATCGAAATTCCCAGTTCGAACATTCCCAACTTCCTACACTGAACAGTTCCAGCTCGAATCGAATCATCATCACTTGGTCATCACCGAGTGGATGGTCCATAAAACAAACCCTCAAAACAGCCAAGACTTCAACCCTGTCTCGGGACATATGGGAGCATTTTCTGCTGGCATTCCTCGGGCCTTAAATTATATGCAGCCTTAATTATATGTATCGACGGCATCAAGTGGATTTGCAATCGCTGTCGGAATTCTAAAAACAATTTAAGGAAACGAGCTGTGTGCCGCCGCTCCAAATTGAGTTATTACAAAAATGAAATCATTCAAGATTCTTGCAGTTTTTCGTGTCAAACGGGTTTTGCTCAGTGTTCTCTATAGAAGGGGTTAACCGGAGGAGGAGTGGCGCCTGTTAATTAAAATGCAATCAGCGTTACGAATACTAATGAAATAATCTCTGTAGCTGAGTGTTTTCTGTTTATTTGCTGCTGGGCTTGGAACATAACTCAATTTGTCAAAAATTTACACAGCTTCAATAATTTATTCCTTACCTTTAAGCCCAGACTTTGCTTTGGCTGTATTTTAAGTTAATCAATCAAGTTATGTCTTGAAATAATATTATTAGGGCAGAAAACTCCTCAGCTTTAACCTCTAACTAACCACTGGAATGGCTACCCCTTTTCGCAGCTCCAGAACCTGCCCCATGCTTCATTAGGTTTGGATATATGGCCTCGGGGCTGGAGCAAAGGATGTGGAAGGCAGGAAACGAATTACCTTCGCTTGTCTGCACGCAGGACCGGGCCCTGGGGGTTATTTCTTCCACTCGGGGGTCAAGGGTCAAGCCAGTCGATTGTCCAATGAAATGGAAATCGAATTTGAGCGAGAGAAAATCCAGCCAAGCTTTAAAGGAGATAATCTGGCTAATCTTGAATAATTATACATAAAATCGTAGATCATTTTTTAGGCCAGCCTTAGGGTCTCAGGGGATATTTCTCAAACTAAGAATTAAATTCCTCATGGGTAAATTATATAGTCACTCCACTTCAGCTTCCGATTTTTGAGTCTGCATCACGATTTCTCTATTACGCAAACAATTTGCAAGAAGTTTTCGGGGCAATAAAGTTAATCTTCCATCTAAATGAGCCATCTCCACGACATGGTCGAGTGGCTTCGGTCCATCCGCTGACCAGGCCGAAACCGCAGACTCACACAGAAGCTGAGATTTGCGATTTGGATTTGGTTTTGAAATAAAACACAGACAAAGATTGCGGCGGCCATTTAAATTAATTATTTAGCTAGCTGGAAAATTATTCGAGTGGCTTCTGTGGGCGATTTATCAGCCAGTTATGTATTATGTATGCTAATGCCTGAATTATATCGGGCCTTGTCCTTTAGTTGTCCTTCTTCTGGCTGCATATCTCTGGGGGTTAGCCTTTCTCCTTTCCTTAATTTCTTAGCTTTTTGCCTTTTCAGGACGAGTCACGCACTCGGCGAGAGAGTGCCGAAAGTTTGATGTCACTTTATGATGTCCTTGCGGGTCCCTTTAGTGCTTCTTGCTGAGCCAGCGCGAATTTTCTAATTGAAAGATGCAACTAAGGAACTAACATGCGAACTAATTCCAGGGTGGAAAAGTATGTGTGTCTTAAAGGAAAATTCATGGCCAAAGAAAGTAGTTTGACATCCATTAGCTGCAAAGTTTTTAATGGCTACTAAAAAGTGAAGTCAGGGGAGGTTGGATATAAAAAGAAAAATGGGGAAAATAAAAGAGGATAATTATTTGTTAATGGAACATATGAAGGGACTTTAAAAGTGTGTATTTTGTTAGGTAAAGTTATTTAAAAAAGCATTTTTTAGGCTTTTGGGTGAATTTCTAGCTCTTCAATCTGAAATCCGTTTGACTCCATCACATCAAGTATTCTTTTTGAACATATTTAAAAATAATAAGAACCTCTTTGGAAAATTATTAAATTTCTTTTGCCATTTGTCTCTTTTCTCCCCATTATCGGCATATGTTGCCCACTATTCTCTTATAGATCCTTATCCAATATATAAATTGGAAACAGCCGTTACCCGCAGCCGCAGTGGAACAAGCCGATTATATAAACCGAAACAGCCAACTCTTAAAAATCAAAATCAGACACGAAAAAAGCCGAAAGTTGGTGTGAAATATTATGCGAATTTGTTGTTGTGGCTTTGCCATCCCCTGCTCTCCTCTGTGATTTGTTTTTATGTTTTACAAAAATTTTAAAATGTTTTCACGGTGGCTTCGGGCGAATGTCAATAAACAACAACTGTCACCAATTTCCTACTGGCTGTTCTTCCCCGCTTTTTACACACTTTTTTGTTGTTTGCTGTTTTGACAATAGGAAGAAGCGAATGCTAAAAAAAATACACGCGAGTGTGCGAAATTGTCGGAGATTTGTCAAATCGCGAATTGAACTGCCGCCGCTTATCATAGGCCTTCCTTCTGCTTCTCTCGCGGCAACAATTTCACGGTGAATTATTTAAGTTTTTCCGTTTTCGCAATTTCGCATTTTCGAGAATTCATTTAAATAAAACTGCAATTTGTCTGAGCCCAGAGACCTCCCTCGGGCTAATTATTTGTTAATTTGTTAATTTGATGTTATGTGATTATTAGCATTTACCGAACTAAGTAGATTAATACGGTGTCCTTGGAGGAAGGGGGCTTACTTTTAAAAACTCGGGGAAGGAATGTACTTCTGATTTAAATACTTAACTAAATAATACATTTATTGTAAATAATTTCTTAAGTCAGGGATGGGCGCTTGGAGGCTTCTACAGCTCCCAGAGCTCTTACTTTTAATTGTAAGAGCCAGTGCTTGTGCCTTGCTCACAGTTACTGGCTCCTATCTTTAAAATCCGATGCCTATCCATGGTTTTAGAATATATTTTAATGGGACTTAAACAGTAATAATGTTACTAATTCCTAAATCTTATTAACTAACCCAGGAATAAGTTCTAAGAACGTATCCTGATTTTTCGTAAAATTGGCATGTATGTCAATCCCATTAAGCTTAATGTTATTTATTAGGCTTATACCGTATTTATTTATTTTGTTTAATTTTTATCCTCCCCCAAAATCTATTCTATTCTATGACTTTTCGCTTGAAGTCTCGTTACTCCATCGAAAAATGTGAGAAATACCTGTGTAAGTGCACTAAAAAAGTGTAATTATTCGGTTTGTCGTCGTTGGAATTACGTGAAATGTTGTTAAAAATATTTTTACAGCAAAAGTTGTGACATAAAAAAGGTCGAGAAGCGAAATCTCTGATTTGTCTGTCCGAGAAAGCCATAAAAGCAAGCGTAAGAGAGAGAAGGAAAGAAAGACGTAATGATTTCCCATTTGAGATAAGGTGAGGCATCAGGTAACCTCCCCCTCAACACCAGCCCCTCTGCCTGTCCCCCTCCGACGGTGCTTCTGTGCGCCATTTAAACCTTAACCCAAACTGGCTCCGATCCGATCGAGGGCCTCCGAAAAAAGTGCTCTCGTTTCGTTTTTAGATCTGGCCCGATTTTGTTTCGGTTTCGGCTTCTTCGCCGCGGAGAATTAACAAATTTTATGGCCCATTCGATGTGACGAGCAAGGCAAATTGGGTTTGGGAACAGATCGGAGATAGTACTTGTACATATATGTAGAGCGGCGGAATGTGCAAATATAAGCGGATCTTAGGGGGTTAATCATCTGAGGGCAGTCGATAATATCTGTCGGGGTTTTTTCAGCGCTATACTAGTGACGTTAGCCGGCGGGAAAATTCCAAAGGGGAAAAATTTCCAAGTACCTATTGGGGCTTTCTTTTATTACTTTAAAGTGTGTCTTATATAAGTAAGCATTAAAAAAATTTTAAAATTGAGAATCTGTTGTATAATATTGCAAATTCCAAGGTCTTCAAGGGACCTACCCAGTTTGACTTTTTTCCTAAAATATGTACAACTTTCATGTCTCATTCGCTATTGTTTATGTAGTGCTCTGCTCCTAATGAATTTCCTCATGAAAGTACAGAATTCTGTATGGAACGGAGCAGCGTACGATTCATGTATACCTGAATCTCTCGCTTACCACATGCTGACTTGGGCATGCATCCCTAAGATCATCCTTGTTGCACATAGTATTCGACACAGATTCGTTCGCAATTGCTTACCTTACAGCTTGCATATATATTATGTATATTTTTATATTCTTATTAAATTTTATTAATTTCATATTTAAAAGTAAATATGAAAAATCCATATTTTAGGTATTTATTTATTGCATTTTTTTCGAGGTTTCGACTTTCCCATATCATATCATATCATATGCTGTATTGCCAAGCATAACTCAGGGTTTGATTTAGAGCCTCTTCTCGCCCATAAAGCAATCCGCACTTTGAAGTCTAATGCTCATCTGCATATCAGCCGCGAATCAATTCCTGGTTGATCGTATCTCCCGGCACGAAGCCCTCCTCCAGCTGCCTCCCCGGAGAACTTTGGAGTCGGCCGCCGCCGCTTGCCGGTTGCAGTGCCATAACTTGCAAGCTGCCTGCGAGCTGAACTGGCTGCCTGCTACTTCAGAAGACGACGACGACGACGACGGACGGGGCTTTATGAAAAAATACGAAGTATTAAAATCATAAATCCCATTGGAAATGCGCGTCACGTGCGTGGAGCGTTAGTCTCTCCGGCGAAGGAGCTGCCGACGTCGTTGACTTCGCGCTGCCACTGCAGCGGCATCCGTATGAGGAGGAGCTCCTCGCTCACCGCCTCCCCGGACTTTAATTCCATCGCCCGATTTTACTTAAAGAGATTAACTTCTAGGCTCTATGGAAATGCCCATCATAGTTGGCTTTTCCTCTTGCTTTTCCCGTGAAATATTCATGAACCCGACACGGCAGCCCCGGGCCATAAAACAATAAAAGTTGAAGCAGCTAGAGGCCATAAAAATATTTAATGCAAAAGGAATTGTCGTGGATTCATCCGAGCCAGAGTCCCCCCCTCGAAATGACAATTGTTTGGAGCTCCTGGAGCTCGGTGCTCCCACAAACAAATAAGTCTCCAAAGACATATGAGGCAGGACTGCCATAAACTCGCCGCTCCATCCTGCTCAATTATGCAGCGGAATGTTTTATGGGAGTGTGTAGTGTGTGCTCGCCCCAGGATCTGTGGCCAGGACTCGAGCGAGTCACTTTGCCTGATTAGTGTCGAGTGACTGATGAATAAGTAACTAACAATATTATCACTCGGTCGGCTTTAAGTCAAGGCTGGGTTTTCCCCTCGAACGCGGCATTTGCATAAGCCTTTTCCTCCGTCTTGGCGGTCGACTGTGTTTGATCCGCAGACAAATTACCTTCGGAGTACTGCAACCCAAAAAAATAAATAAAAAACTGAAAAAAGGGGAAAATCAACCTCAATACGGCGTAAGCAGCCAAATATTCAAATCAAGACCTGGCTACGACGCCGTCTACATATTAACAAGTACAGAAAATACAGAAAATCTTTGGGAGCTGTTCTTGAAAAGAAATAAATATAAATGTGAACGGGAATGGGAGTGGGACTATGGAACGGTGTGCATTGTAAGCTTCTCTTTTCGTTTGGGAGAAATGGGTTAAATTGGAGGAGAACTTTCACAACTCCAGATCGGGGTAAAAGATATATAGTCGAAATTTCTATTGAAATAATGTTGCCATAACTTTAAAGGAAAGCCCTTTATCAGTTTATATTTTAATCTACTAGTTTATTGAATCTTTTTAATAAGAACTTATGAAGACAAAAATAAATCATAACAGACTTATAAGATTATTATTTTTATTGTAATATTGTAATGTTAACAGGAAATTTTTGTTAACTTATGAAGAATATAGAATAAAGAATAAATATTGTGAAAACATCTAAGTAAGTTTAAAATCAGTGTGACTGGGGTTTGATAGAAATTAGGAAGGTTACCGAAGAAAACCATTGACTCTCTTACAAGAAAGTTGATAGAATGTTTCTGTTGTTATAATGTTCCTAAAGATTTCTTAAATTACACTTACTTTTGCTTAAATTTTTCAATTTAAATAAATTTTCCCTTGATGCTTATCAAGAGAACTACCAAAACCATTGCAAAAGTAAGCCTGCTCTTCACATATTTTCCTATTAGAGTTCAAATAATATGTATTCGTTTTGTGTTAACAGTGTCGATATCTTTTGTTCAAAATGGCAGACGTTGTTTGTCATTAACAGCAACATGAACAGCAACAGCAACAGCAGCAGGAGCAGCAGCAGCAGCAACATGGACGCAGTAATCAGTCACATCGAGCATCGACTTTCCAAGTGAATGGGCGGGACGTGACTGAGCTCCCAGCAGAGCCCTGTTATGTGGCGGTGTATATATGGAGTGCCAGTACATAATATCATGTATATAGCTTATACATAAAGTAGTAATGGAGGAGAGGAGTCCCTTTCTGCATTTGTATTCTATTTGCTTATGTAAAGCATGGCTCCAACTCCAGAGTATCTGCCTCTTTGTCTAGCTGCTCCTTGTTTACTTATTTACTTTTGTCTTGGCCCTCTGCAGCCGTCCCTGTCTCTTGTTTGTGTGTTTGGATTTTTTCCTCGCTTTGAAATGTGACTGAAATTTTAATGTCGACAATTTTTCGTTTGCCCCTCGCTCGAGGAGAGAGAGGAGGCACAGAGGCGAAGGCATGTGTGGATTTATTATGCTGATTTTATTTGTTGTCGCTTTTAATAATAAAAGGAAAATAAAGGAAAAATATTTATTAATGATTAATAAAAAATTGGACGTTATTCAGTGAGTCACAAAAACACTGAGGAGTCTAAGTAGGAGTGACGCATTTCCAGGTTTTATATCTGATTGCCATTTTTAGAAAATTACTATAAATCACTAAACAGTTTAAGGACACATAAAATCTAATCTGCATCACGTTTTTCTGTTGATAATTGCTGTTATTATAATTGTAAACATTCATTTAGCACAAGTGATAATCTAATTGAGAAGTGATCTATATCTAAATGGCTCTCAATAATGGCTTAATTATAGTGTTTTCCGTAATTTAATAATATTTAAAAAATGCGGCTAATGGGGATCATTTACAGCTAACTGGTTTTAAATAGAAACTTACCTTTCAGATTGATACTTGGCATTTATAAGCAGAAATCAATCCAGCCCCTTCTTCCGAATTCAATTTCATGAATATCTAATGAGAAATCACGCCTAACATATATCGAAATAAATCCATGAACCTTGCCTTGAATGGAAACTTCAAGTCTGAGATATTTGCAGGCAACTTTTCATTGGGTTTTCCCCTGAAAGTCGCTGTATATTGCATTTGCATTTCTCTCACTGAGAAGAGAGTAAGAGAAATGTGAAAACATTTGTAATTTGCATCTCAAGTGGAGAGGGACTGGCTCCCCGAGAGAAGTGGAACTTTTTAATGAGATTTAATGGCGCCACTGGGAAAAGTCCAGGAGCCGTGAGCTGTAAGTGAGCATTAAATCATGTTGGCCAACTCGGATAAGGAGCCGTGAGCCTTGGAGGTTGGGTTGAGTATCGGGTTACGAGGCCCTGGACATAAATCTCTCCCTCAGCGATAAGCGAAAAGTATTTAAAATGAATTATTCAACTGAAACGAATGGCCAGGACACTCCTGCGCGCAAACGGGGCGAAGATTCATCATTTCATAATTAGACTCCAATCTGCTGTCCCCCTCCATGTGGAGGAGCAGCACATGACCAAGCGGAAGTTGGCTCGGCTCTTTTTGACCGAATTTCTGTGGTCGCAAGTGTTAATAATGGCATTTGATCCGGAATCCGCAGTCCCCAAGCCCTGTCCTCTGCGATAAATGAAATTAAATTGTCCTTTTTCATTCTGATGTGTGGGAGGCGGCGACAATAAATTAATATTAGCGTGTGTGTGTGGAGAAGCAGGAGCCACCCCGGAACGAATAAACTAATAAAGCATATGGACAGGACATGGCGCAGGAAGGGAGGCATGTTACATCATGTGTGCTCGCAGGAGCGGCTGCAGGATGCGTGTGTGTGTGAAGTTCGACTGGTGTCAGTTGGCTGTCATTTCAGGGGGGGAAAGCCTGGGTCTGGAGGAAACATCAGTGTCAATCAATTTGAGCAAACACCAAGAAGCACAGGATGAGGAGCGGATATAGAACCTGTACCAGCCACTCACTAATTGTGAAGGCAACAGGAGGATGAGCACAAATTAAGGGAACATCACAGCAGGTTTTTAATGTCAGATTGATAGTTTTATGCAGAAATAAGATACTGAATAAGGAGTGGCATATTATCAATGAAAATATACCGATAATCTTTAACTTGAAATATTTTCTATATATTATAGTTATAATTAGTATAAAATAGATAACAATTATTAAAAAATAAAAAAGCAAAATCACTTAAAAATTTTATTTAAATTAATAAGAACCTTACAAGAACTGTTTAATTAGGAACATAAATTTTCTCTATAAAAATATAGCACATTTTTGGCTTGATAAATATTTAAAGAATATCATTATAATTACAAGACAGCCTTAATTGACCTGCACACCCACCATACAAGTATTTATTGTATTTATTTATTGTATATGTATTATGTGTGAACTCTGCATTATTATTATTATTATTAAACCTTGCTGACGTTGGCCAGAAATATTCCCTATATTTTTGGTAGCAATTTGCTGACGACTGTCGACGCTTTGCTTGCCTTTGGCTTTGGTTTTCGCTGTGGTTTGGGTAATTGTAACCATTCAAAGGACAAACACCCGCACACACATGCGAGGGTCTTAATGACACACACACGCGCTCAGATAATCACTACCGCCCCTCCCCACCCCCTGCCAGTCACCATTTAAAAGGCTTTTGTCGAGAAAGAGAGAACCAAATTCATGCATTATTCATTGCACGGCCTCACGCATTTTTCCTCATTTTCCTGTTGTTGTTTTTCTCTCCCGAAAAACGCCATTCAGCAAGTGAAAATTTAATAAAGAGAAATTTTCTCCTCTCTAACGAACATCCGGTTCTTAAATGGTGAAAGCAGGCGAAGTGAGAAAGGATAAAGGAGAGATAGAGATGCAGAAGGTTGAGGCTTAACTCACCAAATTTATTTCCCAATTTCGGAAAGCAATTAAATGCTTTTCAAATGAATTCCTTGATTATGATTATGATTATTATTTGGGAATTTATACTGAGTTTATAAGCAAGAGTTCCTCATTCTATGAGCTGATATACAATTTTCTAGTAATATTATAAATTGTGTCCCTACTTTTATCTGATTTCAAAGTAAAGTCACAAATAATTGCATGCATTAAAGTGTTTTAGAAATCACTGCATACTTTTGGTCTAATTTCGCAATGATTTGAAATCTCATAAGGGATATTTTAATGTCAAACGTATAAACATTTCCAGAATTTCCATTAAAATATTTACAGGTACGAGAAAATTTCATCTAATGCACATTTCCCACATGAGAACAGTTCCCACTTCCATGTCGCCACACTCTTTTCGGCCATTTGCGATGACTCTTATTGGCACTTGGCCACATTTTCTGCATTTTGATGTCCTCGCTGACTCCTGACTGCTGCTCTCCAGTATTTTCTCGCTTTGCGATGCGATTTCTATCATCGCTGACGGAGTAAAAAAAAAAGAAGAAAAGAATGAAAGAGCCTGGCAGAGCGAAGGAAAAACAATTTTCGCAACAAAGCGCAAGAAAAGCCAGCCAAGTGTCGAATGATGTCGCAAATGGAAACACGTGCAGGACACACAGCTCTGCCTCTACCTTTTAGCCACCCCAGCCTCCCTCTTTTCCGCTTCTCATTTTTTTTCCGGCTCAGGGTTGCATTTGGAGCAAGACGAGAAATACAAAAAAAAATTGTTGGGTGCCAACATTAATTTTATGTTTGTTAATTTCTTTTATTTTCCAGCATTTTTCCTACCAATTCCCCGACAATTTCATGGACATTTGCATATTTTGTACCTTGCTCGCGCCCTCGACCCTTGGAAAATTCCAAGGCGTTTCGCGGAGACTAACAATTGTTGAACAGAAATTAAAACGGGGAAAAATTGCGTTAAATTTATCGTCTGTAAAGAGGCCGGGAAATTAGTTCAACTAGGGGTTATATTAACAAAAAAAAAAGGGAGGGCAGAACCCCGATCAGAACAACCCTTTGACGGGCAGGACCCGCACATATGCTGCACTCGAACCACTTGAAAAAAAAGTAGAGGAGTGAAAGGGGTTAGCACTTGTGGCTGGCAAATAAATCTTCCTTCCATTTCGATTTAAAGTGTGGCAGGAGAGAGATTTATGGCCCTATTGTCGATCTGTTCGATTACAAGGCCATATAATCGAAAACCCGAGTCGAGTCCCCTTCGACATCCGCAGATGATGTAGCCCATAAATCTTGGCATAGGCCATCAATATTATGACTTGTCAAATTATGTTGTACTTGTGTCTCATCTTAAAGCTTTTTGTTTTCCCATTTTCCGAGCCCTTTCTTTTTTATTGTTCGATTTTTCCGTAGGCTTCTTGGTGTTATTTAATCTCTGGAAGAGCTCCCCGGAGGGCAGTTCCTGGCCACGGCCAGTTGCAATCGCCAATTAATGCTAATTTCAACAAGGTTCCAGGACTCTCAACCCTTTTCGGTCACAAACCATTTAACATTTGAGTTTTCCTCTTGGAAATCAGGGGTTTCCAATCGGCTTTTCCCCGTTTAATTAGCGAATCTCAGCGTCTTTTTATGGGGGACATCTTGGGGCGCTGGCAGCTGCTGTCGCAGGCTTTTTAGCATTCAAATTGGTTTGGCCAGAAGTCTGGGAATATAAAATAATATAGGTATAATTTTAGGTATACTATTTGAACTCTTTATAGGTTTACTACATTAAAACTTGATTAAAAATATAATACAGCATCTTTAGAAACTATAAATAACATAGTTAACAAATCAAATGAGTTTATACGTTTATAGAGTGCCGCATTTCTTCGTTATCCCTTGTAAAACTCTCTACTTCTTTTCCAAAAAAAAAGAGGCAAAGGTATCAGCTTTAACTCCCCTTTATCCCTGACCAATAAGGACATCCAGCAAGATTATTTACCCATCTTGTTGCAATATTTGATTGATGACAGTCAGCCCTGGGATAAGGCTGGACGGAACTGCCCGATTATGTAAATGCCGCTGACCTCTGGGATGGACGACGGCAAGTGTGTAGAATTGCGAAATTATGGAAAATGGCCAGCGGTCGTCCGACGTCATTTGTCATCATATTTTTCGGAAAACGGCAGGGAAACTATGCCGGCAGTCGGTGGTGGTTCGGTGAATAAGGAAGGCGAAATGTTAATGAAAACATGTGTCGGCAATAAAATGATAATCATGATTTACATCGCTTCTTAAGCTTCAAAAATAAGAGGAACGTGATCAGTTCTGCAGTTTTTCGAATGCGAAATATTCATAATTTCCGCTTAATTGCTCCCAGCCAAGGACAGGCATAATTTACGACCCACGCCTTTTGATTGAATTAACATTAGGCAGCGCACGGGGGAATGGCTTCCAATGAAACCACTAATTTGTAGAGTTAGTCTCAAAATTAAATTATTGTTTACACACGCAGTTCCCCTTTTTGCATTTTACAATTTTTTGCAGAGGCAGGGCAACCCTAATGCGCTTAATTTGTACCAGGCAGGAAGGGTTGAAGAGGAAAAGGGGTTGAGCTTTGTGGGTGTCAATATGTGAACAAAGGAAATTTGCATAGTTCAAGGAGGAGGAGGGGAAATGTTTCCACAAAAGAAAGGAAAACATTCATTAGGCTTGACTTTGTTGTTTGTGATTAAAATTAGCTTAGTTGGTAACACTGTTTCTGTCTGAAGGGGGTTCTCTTAGGGTTACCAGGCTAACTTAGGAATTTTAAATAAATTTATTATTAGTATATTGAAAGAAAGGAACATTTAATTGTAGGAAATTCTAGACTAAGCTCTCTAAAATGAATTTAAAATGTACTAAGGGTAACCTTAAATAATTCCAAACGTAGTATAGTTCGATTACACCTTAAAAAGCTGTAAAACAAACAAAGAAAAACGCTCTCAATCTTTAGAGTCTTTACTTTAATCGAAAATCTATTTAATGCCATTTATCCCAGACATGTCCTCCCCGTCCGCCCCCATAATTAAGCCCCATCTCTCGCTGGCTCGTGTAAAATCCTTGGCAACGGCTGGGCCCATAAACCCAAGACTTCTTTATCAAAGTGTTTTGTTTGCACTTTTTAATTTACTGCAATTCGGATGCCGAATCAAAGTCAGATAAGAAACGCATAAAAACCCGGCACGGGCCACCATGTGTTTCCATTGTTCCATATGTGAGCGGGAGCGGGCTTGGCAACTGCCATAATTCAAGAATTCAAGGGAAACGGTGTACTGGCTGGCTTTCCTCCCCGGTTTCCACTTTCATTTCCATTTGCGAAACGGATTTATTTTTTAAAATGCCGCAGGGATCGATTATTACCGTTCAAATTCGCATAAAACGTGCGAGTTGGCCGGAACGATTTTAAAACTTGACTCGGGTTGAGTTCCTTTCCATGGGAGGCAGTGGGGGGATAGGCAATAATTTAAGGAATTTGAAGTCAATCCAAAGTCGCATTCGATTCTTTGTGCGAATTCGCGATATGAATCTCAATAAAAATGCATTTAAAATGTTGACAAAGGACTTTGTCCCCCCTTAGGGTACACATATCCGAGTTCAGTTTGGGAATTGCGAGAAGTCTCGATGTCGCACGCAATTTGCTCGTAACTTTTCCGCAGCTGAGACCGAGCTGCCAGCTCATAAATTCCCAAGGAGAGCAGTGTCTTGGTCCTGCCTTTATTCTTATTATTCAAATGGTTAATTTGCAAACAAATTTGAGGAAAAGCAGGCAAAGGGTTGTTCTAGGAGATGGAAAATTAAGATAGGACTGCGCTGACCCCTCTTGGAACTCAATTTGGGCGAGGACAATCTCTGGGATCGCCGGGACCAATATGTTTTTGCACTCTGTCTATTATAGGCCTCAGTATCTGATCCAACCAACAATAATAATAATAATCAAGTGGCTTTGTGTGTGATATTGTGACATTTATGACGAGGACAGCGCCAGGACAAATCTGGGAAAGGAACCCCGCTGATACCTCACAAACAGTTAGTACTTTCCAGGGAAAGGTCGCTGTAGAGAGTAGAAAATAATGTCATAAATTTCATAAACTGTCACACACTCTCTGGCTCGGTCACCTGCCAAATATCTACCTGAGCCTTTATCGATAAGGTGGGTTTATCCACTTCTGATTGGTACCTAATTATGCCAGCGACTCTGCTCTTCCAATTAGTCACATTACGCGACCGAGACAAAAACCAGTTAGTGGCCATAAATGGCCTTAAGAGTTGGGCCCACTTCTGAGACCAAGAAGGATTCGGGAGAAGGAGTTAATTGAGAACAGGCCACAAAACAAACTGGAGGATGGTAACAAGATGCTTGGCAATCAAATTGAGGTTCAGGGAATTCGGGGAAATTAAATATATTCTCTTGCTTTTCTAATTGCAAATTAAATATTTTATTTAAATTAACTTAAGCTGGGAAATCTCTGTTACAAAAATCTTCACATTAAAAGGGAGCTCTCGTTTAAAACAAATTAAGAAAAACATACTGAAAACTTACTTCTGCAAATAGAGTTCAACTTCCTCTGCAAGTAATTAAAGCTTCCTTCCATCCAGCTCCACTTGAACCTTATTTGATCTCCAGAGCTTGTACATATATCTTTGGCTTCTGCCCTGCCTACAATCCATCATAATGATTGACATTGAAGCCGAGGGGGAGGCGGAGGCAGTCACTAATTGAATGCAATTAAAAAGGAAATCAAAATTTAAATTACACAGCCGCCAGAAGCCAGAAGAGGAGCCAGCGATCTGCCCAGGGCACGTGTCCATCCGCCGCTGGCCAGGTTTAGCTCCAACTGAACCGAGCGATCCTCCCTAGAAGGCGACGCCACGCTCTGGCGGAGCCACTAGGCCTATAAGGATGCCGAGGCGATCGTACGCGGAATTCGACTTCGATTTATGGCGACGCGCGCAGACAGCGCGCAATTTTAGCCGGATTTGGTTAAATTTCATTATGGCAGCGATCTGGAGACAGTATCTGTGTCTCCTCCCCCGAGACAGGAGGAGATATATCCCCGAGATAGGCCATTTCCGCTGGCTTACCTGTTGGTTTTTCCATGAATGAAGCCATCATAGCGAGGGATTCAAAACTCAGCACGCGCTCTGAATTCGAGAACATTTCATTCACTTTTTATATATTTTTTAGAGACTCTACACCCTCACAAATATCAGAGGTATCTCCCGCTGCTTATCTGCGGTCGCCTCTCCTAATTCTGTTCTATCTAAAATTCTGTTTCATTTCGGGAGATGCTATCGAGGCACTCCACTCCTCTTGAGAACGTGATTGAAATTTTCAACTAATTTTTAGAGTTTATGAATGAAAAACAAAGACTCTTTAAATATGTTAGTTCTGCCATCAATGGAGCTCACTCCCTCGGATTCCCTGGATTTCTACTCCCCGTCCGGCCCCTGCTTCGGCTTATGATTTATGATTCCCAATAAATCGAGCTGCTTGTCCTCCCCCGAACACACATTCGCTGGCTTTATTTCACGCTCTAATTTTTTGATAAAAGCTGGTGGCAGATGGAGCTGCCAACTTGCCGGGCTCTCAGCCACATTAATTCCGCATAATTTTCCCATATTTCAGAGGTCCTGCTCATAAGGATTGTCAGCACAATTAGCAGACCGACAAAAAGTTGAGGAATTGCCTTCTTGAGACAATTGTTTTCGCAGGTACAAGTATTTCCCCCGGGAAGCGAGCTAAGAAACTTAATTTGTGCTCATCATAGGGAGTCTCCTTCGAAAGGGTTCGAAGAGAGGACATGTCCTGGCATATTATTAGTGCCAAAAGGACCATAACTCATGCAGGGCCCTCGGGCGGCAAGCGGCAGAAGGTCATTTGTTATGTTATGTCCTTCCCCCGATCCCCGTGCTCGATGCATTCCGTTCCATGACAAAAGTGTCGCATATTTGACCCCAGTGACATGTGTGGAATCGGGTGGACCTTCGCCGCTTGACAAATGATGCCACTCCGCTTGTGATTTATCAAAAAGTCGAAATTATAAAAATATTTTGGCTCAGCTCGCATCTAATATCTGTGTTCTATGGAGGATTAATGGAGGCTATTTCCACGAGTTCCTTGAGTTTAAGTCGGTTCGTTGCACTTGCCTCTCCTGGTGGAGGCGGAATGTGGCACCGTTCCGGGGAGAGCCCAGAGTCCAGCTCTCGCCTTGGCCTTTCCTTTGTCCGCGTATCGATTTTTGCCAGACGCCGCAAACGTGACGAGAATCGCCAATTTGATAAGAGTGACCTGCGAAAAAAATAAGAGTCCTTTTTAAAGAGCATAGAGTGACGGGAGATAAGGTTAATCTCTGGGAAAAAAGAGTGTGGTTTTCTAGGGAAAGACTAGGCCTCACCTTGAGCCTTGGGCTTCCTTACATCTCTAGTTCTTGTTACATATTATTCTTCATTTGTACAAGGGCTCCCTCTGTATGGCTTCCTTAAAGTTCAAGGTGCCAAATAAATTAGTTAATGATGACTTGGCTTTAAGGATCCGCCTCGAGATCCCTGTCTGGAACGGCTTTTCCCCCAAGAAATGAAGTGTAACTCGGCGGCATGTTGGGCTTAAGTGCGGACATGCCGCGAACATTTATCTTAATTGCCATTCAATCGAGGACACCGAGAGACAGCGGCGGATTCAATTTGCATACACGCTTCGGATCTGGATTCTGGATTCTGGATACTGGATTCTCCTGCTCCCAGTCTGCCGACGATGCTCACTGTTTGTGCAACTAATTAACATTTTTAATGGGCAATCCTTGTAGGCAACGGCAGTGCCTCCGAATGAGGCGAAAATGAAATGGATCCGTGTTTTGACGGAGGATGGATTTGATTTACACAGCAATTAACCGAAGGAGAGCTGCAGACGGTGGACTGATGGAGATAAATGAGCGAAAGATGGTCTAGGAATTTTCACAAATGAACTAGAATTTCTAAATTATAATTTTAATATACTGTTTTTCATTAATTTTTGACTTAAATATTATTTAAACTATTAAAGGTGCCACCAAAATCGTTTTAGATTTGATAATTAAATAAATGGGGGCTAAAACTATGCCACATAAAGTCATACCTTAAGATGTACACAAAATTCGTCACTTAAACAATTTTGTTGCATACTTTTTGACACTTTTTTAATTGAGTTTAAAACGATTATGGTATTTTCTTGTACTCCATCGCTCATGGTTCCTCCAAATGAAGACCTTCCTTCTTTTAATCTTCTTACAACATCTCTTATCCCCCTTGTCATCGCTGTTCGCAATCCTTTAACAGGAACTGCCATAATCTCTTGACACTACGCTTAAACGCCTTCCCGAAATGTCCTTGGAAATGGCATCATTAAGGATTATCCCGAAGGGGCCAACTCTTTTCATGTATGTCGTCGGAAGTCGCTACATACAGTCCCCAATCGCTAACACGCCTCATGATTGCCGCTGCACGCGTTCGCTAATAAACCCCGGCCCTCCTAGACTCTATATAGTTAGCGCAGTCTTAGCCCTAAGCAACCCCAAGATAACCCGTTCAGTCCGAGTTCGAGACGGAGCCCGCCCCTTCCGGCGTATCGGGCCATGTCATCGCTCAAATAAATGTGAAAATGCTAATTTAACCCTTTTTATTATTCATAGTCTTACACTTGGCCGCATCGGCGATGGAGATGAACTAGACCAGAATCCGGGTACCCGGCGATGATGAATTCTTTGATTTGCATCGCTTTCCTTGGGGATAGGCCTCGTCTCGAGACTCTATTAAGATATTTGTCAACTCAGACACTTGGCTAAGTTAAGTTATTAAGATATAGCCTGCTCTGGAGTTCAACTAATCCCGGCGATGGCTGATTTCTCCATTTGCCAGGTTATCCCGTGACACGTGTCGCGGCAATTTCCTTTTCTATATAATTTGGGGCGATTTCTGCCCCGATTTCTGGCCGGGAAGCGAGTCGAAATGAAGGCGACGCGTGTGGACGTCAATCAATTGGAAATCTATTGTGAATAATTTACTTATGACATTCTGTGGCATTTTTATTGAATTTACTGAGAGGAAAGGGAATGGGAAAGCCCTGGGCCAAGCTTAGATTTTTTCCTGCGGCCAATTATTTGTGTATTTGTGCTGTGCTTCTGCACACGCGCTGAACGGGCACAAAAATCTGAAAAATTTGATTTAATTTATCGAAAGTCTTTTGCGGCCTGATATCCATCGATATACTCCCAGGTCCGAAGGTCCAGACAGCATCTGCGGGCGACAAAAACCTCGAGGAGACCGAAATATATTTCGGTTTTTCAGCGGGAAGAAGATCTACAAGAAATTCCACGCATATTTTGCAATTTAAGAAGCAGAGAGACAAAAACTGGGCAGGGAGAAGCCCCAGGAAGAACTTCTTTACACTGAAATAATGTTTAGGAACTCCCTGGATGTTATTAAGGCTGCAGTCTCTCTTAATTCCCAGTGTTTTCCCAGTGTAGTCATCATTACCAGACCCTAGCTCCCTTTATACCTGAGCTCCTTGTTCTTGCTCGAGCTCCCACTCTCCGGGTCTCATTATCTGCGATAATAACCAAAACTTAACCCTAATAAAGTACAAATGGGACCAATTCGAATTCATTTGGCGCTCCGAAGCTCCAGCATCCAAGGATGTCACGAGTCCTGGCCCAAATGCAAATTACACATGCGAGTGCTAGAAGATAAAAGCCCTGAGCTCGCTCACACTCTGTGAGTCATAAAATATGTCATATTTTAACAAAATGTTGCAGCCCAATTACAATAAAGCCATTCGCCATGCCCCAGATCCCTCCCGTCCCCGGGATTCTCAT
This sequence comes from Drosophila tani, assembly GCA_008042535.1. Taxonomy (NCBI): domain Eukaryota; kingdom Metazoa; phylum Arthropoda; class Insecta; order Diptera; family Drosophilidae; genus Drosophila; species Drosophila tani. The sequence continues at coordinate 28,950 of VNJO01000538.1, forward strand.
ATGGGACAGATAACGACGCATCGTAATGAGTCCTTGGCAAAAGGAGCAACGTCCTCCTTGCCTGGGCGAAAAGGGAAACAATTTCAAAACTTGGCTGCCATTATCTATTAGTCCATAAATGCAGATAGCGGAGAAAAGGTGACTAGAATTTAAGGGAAGCTCAAATAATTTGCATACTAATTTTGGAGAGAAATCTTTTAGTGGGGTTAAAGGTAGGTAAGGATTAAAATGAGTTTGCAAAATTAAGAGAAAATATTTGTTATATAGTTTAAAAAGGAAATAAATAACAAATACCAGGTTAAGTTAGTTGCCCCGACCTTAAAAATGCCTAAAACGCAGCTTACACAAATTATAGCCTGCTTTCCAGCGAGAGCGTACGGGGTATATTTCAGAAAGAAGCTATAATCGCTCTGGTTGAATTAAAATTTGGATTGTAGATAGAATTTGCATTGTTAAATGTTGAATAAGTATTTATAAATAATATCCTTTGTTTCAAAATTATTTAATTGCTGCTTTTGTTGCCCGAATAATCGTGTTCCGTGTCTATTCATATATTCAAACATATTTTGAATACAAATCGAGCATTGTGATTCCCCCACTCTCCTCAGAGCCGAAACTATGCAATTAGTTTCACCATCGACCCTCCTCCGCTGGTGCTCGTAATTCCGCATTCCCCGGGGATAATTGCCCCGGAAGCCCGCTGGACACAATTGCAGTGCCATTCCGAGGGGCTAATCAGGCCATTTCCATTTGGCTTTTATTGCTAATGAGAGAACACGTCATAAAGAGCGCTTGTCCAGCGCAAATCTCTCAATTAGTTTGTACAAATTAGTTTACCGCCCGTCCGGGAAATGGGGGTCCCCGAGCGGAGTCCGTGTCCTCCCCCGCTCGACCTGTATGCAAAGTGCCAAGTCGGACTAATTAAATGGAATCGATAAGTAATCCAGACAAAGCGGAGCTCCAAATCAAAAGTAACTCGGGCAGGGAGAGACAATAAAAAAGTTCAATTACCATAAAAAAGAGATTTGTTTACGTTTTACACCTCTGCTGACGCTTCCGAGGAAGATTAATGGGATTTCCCGGGTCTCCAGCCAATAAAAGTTCGCTGCGAGTTCAGGTGTCAAAGTTTAAATGGTTCCAGCTTCTACATTTAATTGCGGAGCCCAGGAAGCAGGGAGGCTATAATTAATATGCTAATAAAATGCCGAATGACAGTTGAACACGTAGCTTTGGCAGGAGGAGGCTGCACCCCATCAACTTTTGCAGAATGCCTTTGGAAATTCCAGGCCACATATTGAAGGCAGCTGTAAATCATGATTATCTTTTTATTGCTGACACTTCCTCTCTATATGAACTCCACTTTCCACCCTCGCCGGGCATAGGAATGTCCTTAAAATGAAAGCGGCCCGGCTAACGAGATTTGAAATGGTTTCGGGCTTTGCCCTAATGGATGCTCTCTGACTACAGACGGGTCAAAGTACAATTCACTTCGATTCCGATTCCGAGTCCGATTCCGGGTGCAATGTCCCGGCTTAAGGTGCCAAAGGACATTCCAATCGAATGCCGTATGATAAAAATCGTGCCAGGCGATAATCCACTAAAACATTTACAGTGGCCCCTTGCCGGGCAAATGCCAGCTCTGCTGGGCGAGATTATCGCGTCAGAGCTCCTCCTCGAAGACGTTCGGGATGTCCTGCCGTTAGCCAGGCTCAAACTGCCGTTCCAGGACACTGCAACATTACAATAATGTGCACTTTTATGGACAGTTAACGGCTGCAGCTGCCATAAACGCATTATCCTCGTGTCAGGAATCCCGAAAAGATGCTGGCGAGAAGGTGGAAGCTGAATGTGAAGTGGTATCGAATGCCATTGCGAGTTAAGCCAGCTCTGGAGAGGAAGAGGAGGAGCTGGGATCCGTGTCAATCTGATTATTTAAATGGGAAATGAATTAAAGCTTAGGGCAAGGTTTAAGGGAGATGTTTCAAGAAGTTTATTACAAAGTAAACTTTAAATTTATTAGAAAATAAATTAAAGCCTGTAATAAATATCCCTTCTAAGCAGAAATAACTTATATTTCCTTCTGCAATTCCCACGATAATTTGTTCAACTTTAGTTTGCAGCAAACTTGATCCTGTACAGGGTCCTTTAGGCATTTTTAGAGAGCAAAACAATTGCTTTTCCGAGCCATAAAAGGTAATCTCGCCATCTAAATGGCCCTAACTCTCCAGCTCTCTGGCAGACCACAAATCTCTGGCCGGGAAGCAACAGTTAAGCCGGACCAGGATCCAGGCCACACATAAATAAGGGACACCTTCCCGAGAAGCCATCTAAATTAATTATTTATAGTCGGGGCGCAATTGGGACTGAATAATAAAACGATTTGCAGGTCCGAAAACTAAACATGATTCACGGCCGGCGCTCCGACGAATTATGGCCAAGGAGATACTGGCTTTAAATTATGGCCACGAACTGCAGGTGAGCTCGTACCCAGGACACTCTGGCTGAGACAACAGAAGGTAATCAAAGGGATGTGCTGCTGCTCTCAAGAAAGGGAAAGTCGAAATCTAAATCTAATTTTAAGAGCAACCCCCCGGGCCAATTATATTAATACAGTTACTCGAATTTATGTCGCAGCCTTCGAGGAAGTGGCGGAAGTCGGGGTTGGAAAAGTGTCTCGAAATTGAATTTGCATAATTTTAAAAGCTCAACTGCGGCTTCCAAGTGGCATATTGACAGCCTTCGGGGGAGATGGCAATGGAAATGATGTTTTTGATTTTGATTATGCAAATTTAAGAGTCGGAACAATGTTTGCTCACCGAAGCCGAAACTCAATGGGATTTCCGCTTTTCTTAAAGAACTTTCCTCGCTCCGATATGTTAATTACTTTATTGAGAAAGTAAGCCCAAACGAGAATATGTTTCTGTAACTTTAACCTGTTTCCAGCCAATGCCATTTGGGTCTAAACAAGATTTATGGTATGGGCCATAATTTATTTTATTTGCCGGCATTATGTCAGCCAAGGAAAGGGTTTCGTTTCAAGGGGTTTCACCTCATAAATCTTTCAAAAAAGAAATCAAAATTTGTCACATGACAAAAGTTTGCAAAAAGAAAAATGCTTTGGGGTTTGCTTAGGGGGTTTAAGGTGGGAAAAAATATATTTTACAACTTAAAAAAACTAAACCCCCTCTTTTCAGAGTTAGTTCGTTAGTCCAGCCCGCAATCAGCCCACAAATTTGCTGCCTTAGTGCGAAATTAAATTATTGTTTACATGCTCGTAATTATGTTTTGAGAGCGGCACAACCCCTATGAGCAACGGACCCCTATGCCCTGTGAGAGCTACCCTCCCTTGCCTTCGTTCCACCCCTTTTCTGTTGCGGCTGAAAATTCGATTTTAAAACAGGGAAAAGAACAAGAGGACAATTGGAAAACGGGTGCCGGCTTCCTGACTTTTTCACAGCTCGCCAGGATGAGCCTTGTGTTGTGGGTTGTTCCGGGATTATTATTCGGGCATTTGCATATGGTCAGCGGAGGTCAATTTCGAATTTAATCGCATTCAATTTCGAGTGGATTTCTTTTTAATCCTCTGACAACAAAGGAACATGAAGAGTCAGGGCAGATAACACCAGCTTTAAGCTCTGGGATTCGGGTTTCAGGGGGTTGGCAGCGTGTCGTCTCTGTGGGACAAAAAGGCCCAGGGATCGATTATTGCCATTCAAATTCGAATGGAACGTGTCTGAGGATTCTTTTTGCAAAAATCTGTATCCGGTTAATAATTCAAGGAATTCGATGACGATTTGTATTGCCTTTTGCCTGTTTCTTGTGTGTGCCAGCAGCAGGTGAATGTTGTCAGCAAATAATAAGGAAAGTGGTCTCCGAGGATTATATTCCAAGGAGATGATGTCAAGAGGCGGAATGTTCAAATTCAGGACTGGAGACAGTTTGGCGCTTTCATTACGAAATATTTGGCGCAGCAAAAGCTGAGAGAGGCTTTTAATGAAGTCGTTTGTATGACAAAGCATGCTTTATTATGTAATGCCGGGAAATTGCCTGGCTGGGAAGGGGTGGAGCTGTGAAAATTCCCTATTAAAATGTCGCCAGTTGTCTGAGTTCCCTTCCAAGGATCGCTATTTAAGCAGTCTTATTTATCTCAAAAGATCCCCCTAGAAATTTATGATTTTCTGACTGCGCTTGGAATATGGAAAATCTTGCTTTTGGCAACTGTCTTTTTCGGGGGCGTTTCTGGAAAACTCAGTGCCAAAAGCAGGAAAAATATTTAAGTTCACTTCAATTGAAACGCATTCAATTGAACCGAACTCTGCCATTCTGTCATTCCGAGGCAATTTTCCCCAATAGTTTATCCATCACAATCAGCAGCAGAGAAAGCGGAAAACGGAGGAAAATCTCTTCTGCTTGGCTGGAGGCCAAAATGAAGGGAACTCTCTCCGCAGGAAACACAAACAGGACAAACAGGATGTTCATTAGGTTCGCTGCATTTCTCTTATTAAATCTAGATTTTGGCAGGACGAAGGCCAGAGAAATTAAAGTGGAGAAAGTAATGAAAGCCAAATGATGAATAATACATGAACAACTTCAACGCCCTGCGATTCGCTCTCGAGGATTAAATGATTATCTTGGGCATTTAATCAACCGAACTTGACCAGCAAAAAGGGGGAACACCACTGTTTGGATGGAGATGGAGATGAGCAATTACCCTTACCAATTTCGGGTCACTAGGGGGATTGATTGGTATATACTTAACTAGGAACGTTTTGCGTATAGTTAAGAGTTGTCTTGGCGAATTTAAGTGACATTTTCTAAGCCAAAGACAAGAGTTTTGGTCTAAAAAGTCAGTGAACATTAAGACAACGTGCTAAAAATGTATACTTATTTTATTTGGGGTGTTAAATATTTTATTTTGCATTAAGGGACTTATTTTTTATGGATTTTAAGCCCTTTAACTTTAACTTTATATTTAAGCAGATCTTAAATATTATATTTAAGATTTTTATGTAAGTCCCGCACCGCTTTGTGCGCTTCCTTAGAGCCCATTCATCAGAACACAAATTGAGCCAGCCATAAAGGACATAACGGAGGAGGAGTGCTCCCCACTGACCCTATGACCAGGTCCATGTGTGTGTAACTGGATCCCCTGCCCCATTCCCTGAGCACACAGAGCATATATATGTTGTGTTTCCACCGACATCAGCATACGTAATCCAATGAAACGAATGCTTTATTGGCTTAATGGAGCTGACGAGGATGCGGCGGAGGACTCGCTCGCTCTCGCTCGCTCTCTGGAGGATTCGAAAGTGTATCGAAATGAAAAAGGACAATTTAATTTAATTTGACCGCAGAAGGACACACACACGAGGACATGCAGAAAGGGATATGCGGCACTGCGGCCATAATTCACACTTGTGACCACACAGTGGAGATGGATTCGGATTCGTATTCGTATTCGGATCCTTAATTTATGGCCACTAATTGCATTGATGATAAATTTAATTTCGAATTAAGCCGGGCGTTGTGTCGGGAAATTGCGTAATGAGGGGGAGTTGGTAGAGAAGCCACCAACGGGGGAAACATTTGGTTTGGTTTATAAGCCGACAGACCAGAGCTCAGCTGGATTTACACACAATTTCAGAGGAATTCAAATTTGACAGAAAGTCCTGAAAGAAAGGAGGGGAACCCCATATTGAGGGTCCTGCTGTGGTGAAAATTCCATGTTCAGCTGTCAGCGGTTTAGGCAAAAGTTGAAGGATCGAAAAATCATGTGACAAGGCCAATGATACCTGTGATTTTCCCTTCTAAAAATTCTTTATTTATTATTTTTATAGTCTAGAACAGTTTGTTTAAATATATTCATTTTTAAATACTTTTTCTAATATTTATAGCATGTTTCCTCAGTAAGCCCTTGTGTTTTTCCCTTCCAAAAGAAAACATTAATCATTGTTAGGCAATAAATTGCTTTTCCATGCTGATTTTTATTGTTCGCCCAGGACACCGTCGATGTCGATATCGATGGCCATACGGATGTAAGTCGGACAAATATTATCTTACACACACGAGGAGCAAGTTTGTTTTATTGGATTTGCCCGGCAATTGTGCAGGACTCGCCCTCTCCGCAGCAGTTGAAAGGAATGTCCATCAAAGAGACTTCCTACAAGACGCATAAATTATCCTTTTCCTTAACGTTGTTGTTTTTTTTCTTCCCGGGAAAGTGCGAAAATTTGCTGGCAGACAAGTGCAAAGTAATGATATGCAATCCAATTTAGCGCCGGATGCCAACCCGAGATCAGGACACTGGCCCGCGTCCAGGAACTTGCACATTCATCACTTTCCTGATGGACCCGAGTCCTCCACGACCAGGGATGAGTTCGGTGTTCGGAGTTGGAAGTTGGGAGCTGAGCAAGTGTCAATTTGCAAGGCATTACAGGAGGTCTGAGTCCTTGAAGGGAAGTTTTCTTCTTTTTTTTTTTGGTGAACAAGAATAAGACGTTTTAGATTGAGATATATATAGAAGGAGGTCTATGTATTAAGTAAAAATAATAACATTTTCTTTCTGGATTTCCCTATTTAAAGTAAAGGGTACTTTATTTATTTCTTCTCTAATTTTTTAATGACTTAAAAATAAATGAAGGAATCTCAGCTTACATAATTGGATATCTTGGCTCTAAACTCCCTCCTCCTGTGACGGTTAATTACACATGTGGCAAGCCTCAAGAGTGCGCTAAATGCTTTCACGCCAGATTCTGGGTGAATCCTCTCTATATCCTTTAACCAAATGGGTTAATTACAACACTCACTCCCCTTAGCCCTTTCGAAAGCTAGCCCACATGGGGTGAGTGCCACGCCCTAATGGGCTTATTGTAATTTAGCCAGGAATATGACATATTTTATGACTCGCTGGGAGCTTATCTGCAACTGAATTTGCATAGCTGAGAAATTTAAGGAAAAGGAGGTTTTAAGGGGGAGAAAGTCTCATAATAATAATAATTTTGATTTTAATTTTAGGTAAAATATTAAGGAAAATCTTATAAGTGAAAAGATTAAATATTTCGGACTCTACAGCATTCAGAGATCATCCCTGCAGTGCTACCTTTACTTACTTTTTCATATCTTTTATCTTGAGCATGGCAAAATCTAATTATATTTTCGGGTTATTTATAGCTCTGCAATTTTGGAACTTTTCTTTAGTTTTTTCTTTTTTTTAGTACAGTAAAACCCTTGTCAGTCCATAAAGTGCAATCATTAAATCAGCCACCTGTGAGGCAGTCAAAAAAAAAGGAAGAAAAACAAAGGAAGAAAAAAAAAGGAAGAAAAACCTCGTAAAATTGAGGAAAGAAAGGGGAAAAGGGGATGTGATATTTGCATAGGAAAATCATAAAAATTTGTGCTTGCCAACTGCAATTCGGGCGTGACGAATGGAGCTGGAAATGGGTGGAAATGGATGGAAATGGTGACCGGGAAAAGACTCAATGCAAGGGTTGAGGCTGCACTTGGGCAACTTTGAAGCTGGGAAAAGTTTGTGTTTTTTTCGGCTGGTTGGTGAGATGATAAAGAGAATTAGTTAATCCTTGCTTTTAATGGCGGAAACGTGATGAACATTTTGGTGACAAAACTTTGCATTGAAAGAAAAAGGATATTATCAAAATAATAACTTAGCCTAGAAGCTGTGTTTGATTTAAGGTAACCCTAAAGACTAAAATTTAAATTGCCATTTATTTAATATCCTCAGAAACTTGAAGAATAACTTGGCTCTAAATTACGAAACAAATTGAGTTTATTTCCTCTGGAATGGCAAGGCAATCAAACGAAACTCGGTTCAGTGAGATTCCTTCTCAGCTGAGAAATTGACGGAGAAATTCATAGAGAGACTGCTGAGTGTGGCAAAGTGTTTGTTTCCTGGCCCCGAGGGAAATGCACTGGTCAGTGCGGGCCAAGGACCATTCAAGCAGCCGCAATGTTTACGCTGCGGTTCAGCTGCTGACGAGTGCGATGACGAGGGGATGTCCTGCCAAGTCGGGAAGTCGGGAGGAAAGTCGTTCGGCTGTCAGTTTTAATAGAGGCCGAACGGAAACTTTGATGGCGTTGACACGGCATGTCCTTCGGAGGCCGGCCTCGGACGCATGTGTGTGGCCAGTGGAGGAATCGAATGCCCCGGGGAGCAGTTTCTAATGAAGGACAACAAGCCAGGAGGCGGGAGATGGATAGAGCCAGCTCATTTGGCCGAACTTTGACGCTTTATGAGCGGTCCCTTTAGTGCTGAGTGTGCGCAAAAATGTAATTGAATGAGCGGGAAGACGTAAGCGTCTGTGTCTCTTTTCAAGAGGGGGGTCCGGTCAGGTCACACATAAAATGTTTGTCTTCCATTAGGCCAAGATGCTCGGGCTCGCCTGAGTCACTCTCCCTCGAATATCTCAGAGACCTCGTGTCAGCTAATGTAGGCTCCCCAATAAAACCCATCGCCGGACAGATATGACAGCATTATGAGCTGCCGGGAAACCTCCTTCAAATATCTCGGCAACCGTTCGCGTGACTGGCCGTCTTTACTTCTCCTTTTTTTATTTTTTTGGCATTGTTTTGAGTCACGAATGCAAATTCGGATCTCTCGATCTCTGCGGCTGGGAAATATGGAATCTCATGTTACGAGCCTTCAAATATTTATAATTTCTGCGACTGACAACTTATTTAAGAGGCGAGCCAGTCGGGGGAACCAGTATCCATGACTTGGCCTCTGGCCCAACCTGCCTGCGGTGAAAACTTTCAGTCGGCGACAAGTTGCAAGTTTGCCGCAGCTTAAAATGCTAATTAGCCGAGAGGGGATTCTCCAGGGGATTTTCGGGAGATTTTCCAGAGGTTTTCAGGGGGAGGGATGCGGCAGAAGTTGACAGCCACTTGGCACGTAGGATTGCCAGGCTCACACTTTTCCGAGGATTTAAGTAGTTACCAAGGAAGTTCGTTTCCGAGGGGCAGTGTTTAAGACAACTTTAACGAGGGAATTACGTGTGAGGTTTCAGTGGGTATTTAATAGTTTTTTAAAGAATAAATAAGCAAGAATACGTCATAAAATTTATATGAAAGATCCCTGCGTTTAGCATTTATTAATAATTATTTATACATCTTCTAAAGTCAGCTACAATTATGAGGAAATAAAAAGAAATAAGTGTTTTTTAACGTTGTATATTGAATAATATATAAACATCATGATTCCATTACAAAAATTTGATTACAAAGCGAAGTAGGTCCTGTAACTTAAAGAAATCTAAGTAAATGGAAAGTTTTTGGCAATACTTTCCTTCCACAGATTAAACCCGCTCTAATTCGCACAGTTTTCCAGCCCAAAAGTCCGACCAGGAAGAGCCCTTCATTTGGCAAACCCATCATTATCCTAGCTCCTCATCAGTATGCCCGGCCAGATGTTTGGCAAATGTCCTGGAAACTCCCGATGAATTCACTCAGATGACATTTGGGATTCCAATTGATTTCGCACTCGGCCTTCCTCCTTGTCTCAGATGTTTGTTTTGCTGATTTTCACAAAGCCAAATCCAGAGAGTAAAAAGTAAAAAAACCTGGAAAATTCGCATTCGTTTGGCAAATGAAAATCCTTGTGGCGCAAATATTCAAATGTGCAATATTGACACTTGATTTGCATTTATAATGGCTACGTGATTTTTCCCGTTCCGTGTTGGTTCCGGTTGAGGATTTGCGGTTTTCTTATATCTTCCCTTTAACCCCGCTGAGGTTACGCTTCGGGAGCTGCACTTCCTTGGTCCTATCTCGGCCATCTCTCCTGCCAAATGTGTTAATTTCTGGGCCCGAATATGGCAGCAGGTCGCGTCCTCGATTCCAGCAGATTGCGCATAAAAAATTGGAACAACTTGGCCCCGGGTTGTTTTCACCATAAAATAATCTTTTTAAGCCGAAAACAAATTACAAATAAGAGCAACGACAACAAAGGGAGGGAGACCGCCTTCTATATAATTTGTTCCATTTTTTCCCTGGCCGCTGCTTTGCATATTTTCCCTGTCCTCTGTCCCTGCTCCGTTTTTGTTTCGGCTTCCCCGAAACAAATTATAATGTATTGGAAATTGACAGAATTATGTAATGAATAGAAAATTATGCAAATTACAGTGCAGTTACATTTAATGGCACGACCTTTTCCTGGCCTCTCTGGCCTCTCTCGCTTATTCAGACCCCGTAACCCCAACAGAAATCGAATTTTATTGGCAGGCCTAAAGGAAGGTGAATCCTTGAATTCTAAGGACTTGTGCCATTTGAGGAAGCGTTGAAAATAAATGGACCACAAAGGGAAGCTCCGTTTGTTAATAGGACACCTTAAAGCGAAGGGAAAGGAAAATGTCAAGGAATAAATAAAAGCGAATTTAAAGAACTCAGATCTTGATATTGTAAAAAGCCTGGATGGGCACATAGAAGCAATGGTTAAAAACAAAAAACATCTATACTTTTAATAAGGCCTTCCCACTAAATTACTGAAAGAGTAAATAATTCAACAAATTTAATTTAAAATGGTAAAGAAAACCTCTCAAAATATCAAGCTCAGATTTAATTTAAATAATCTGGCTAATAAATTCCTCACCTGACTGGGAAATTCAAATCCCTAAATCTTGTTTCCTCCAGGAAGATGATGAAATGCCCAGTTCATTAGAAGTCCTCCCGGTTTATCGGCGACTGGGGAGCAATAAGGAAAGTTTCCCGCCCCCCGTGCTTATCTCAGGCATCGTTTTTCATATTCAAATATTTTTCTACTGCCGGTAATTAATCATCCAGAAAGTAGAAAAGCGCAAAAAAAAGGAACACACGAAAGCAGACAGGGCCAGATAGAAAAATGTCTCTCGAGATAATGTCAACATAAATTGTTACGGCAATTTTCTACAATTTTCCCGGTATTATTTATGTGGTTTTTGCTGTCTGCTGTATTTCCCCCTCTCTTTGCGTCTAGAGGAAAATGCGAATTTAAAGGTTGAGCTTGGAAAATTAGCTGTATTCAGAGAGGGACTGATGGAGGGGGGCTTCAATTCGATGTGTTGACTTTGGCCTGTGGCCAGCAGGAAAAGTCAGGGGCTGAAGGACAACTGAATGCGGCATTTAATGAGTCTGTCAGCAGTCAACGCCACTCGCTTACTCCCTTCACTTCACTTCACTAAACTGTGGCAGGTTTAAGGGATCGGAATTGGGCCAAGGGATGTGGAACCACACCCCCTTTTGGTCCGTGCTGTGGTCAGTTTAATCACAAAGTTTAATGAATGGCTTAAGGGTTGAGGCGAGTTCCTCGCCTTCGGTCAACTTCCGCTGCAGCTTATTGACAATCTCCAATCAGCCGGTCCAACCTATTTCCATAATCCAAATGGAAAACAATCTCAATTGCCAGGAGAAGTTGCTGGGCCGGATGAAATGTAGATTAAATAGAGAAAATACACTGAAGCCTCCATAGATTAAATATAGGAATCTGGAACAGCCATAAATACAACTGAGTTACAGTACATTATTTATTTTATATATTTAATATATATATAATATAATATATAATATAATATATAATATAATATATAATATAATATATAAGCATATTTTTAGGCTTGGAACAAGCCTAAACGCGAAAAAAACATATGTTAGATATCTGCAACATATGCGTATGCATGTTATCAAGCCATAATTTAGAGATTTGCCACTGTTTCTCCATCTCCCAGAGATCCTCATCTCTGAATGGTATCATAATTATAGAACCCCCTCTTGAAATATAGATCCCACTGTTCCAATTCCCGCTTAGAGGTCGTCTTTCACCACTATTTCCTCACTTGTCCCCGTAATCTGCTCAACCTCTTATTATTTCAACGCGACTAAAAATTATGTAAATTCAATTTTCAGGCACGCGAATGGAGAGCCCAACCACGCCCCTTTTCCATCGTTGCCGGTAAGTAAGCATATTATTATAATTGTTGAGTCCTCCGTCCTGGTACTCCTTCTGGTGGTGGTGACTTTTTGCTTCGAATCTGAGAGGGATTTAACCCCTAGGCGTAAACAAAATTATGTTTTCATTGTTCGTGCACTTGACACGCTTCGCTTTATTGAACATTTTGCGGTGGATGAGGATCGCCGTGAGGTTTGGGTTTTAGAGGAAAAAATAAATGTTTTTTTTACTAATTTCTTAGGAATAATTTAAATTTATTACTTGTACCTGTTTTGTTTGGTTTTTTCTTAAGCCTTTCAAAACGAATACAATAGATTTTATAGTTGTCATGGCCTCTTTGATCAATGTTTGAACCTTACTAATTCATTATACAATCCACTATCCATCAAATTAAGATAAAATATTTCAGTCTAGACTTCATTTACCACCTTTGAGAATGAAGAATAATTCCAATTTATTGCCTGTACTTATTTTTATTACCTTTCCATGCGTTTTCGCTGCTCAACTTGAATGTTAACAGCTGCCTAACAGTGGTTCGTGTCCCAACTAGACACTTAACAGCGGGCTGAGACCGCAACACAATTTGTTCGAGGATGAAAGGGAGGAATGTATGCCAAGCCCTGTGTGTGGAATAGAGACAACTACGTCTCACCACGGAGGGGAAATGGTAGTTATTTACTTTAACTCTTCCCCATTGGCTGATGGCTTTACATAAAAGCAGCCCTGGTTTCGGTTTGCACTTGCACAAACTTTGGGGCTTCACTTGGCGTTAGGTGTTCGTTTCCCCCGTTCGTTCAGGTCAGCAGCAGCTCCGGTCTCCGGACTCCGCAGCTCGATTCACTCGGCGCAGATCCATCAACGTCAGCGGATGGAATAACCAGCAACAGGATATAGCTTATCGGACTGGGAGTGTACCAGGGAAAAGCGGTGGCAGGAAAATTGTATAACAGGCAACAGGATATAGGATATTGAGTTAGGAATGTATATTAAGTCGGCAGCTATATATTTCCCAAGGGAATACCGGCGCGAAATACAAAGTCAGAAAAATTGTACAGGTTTTCAAATATTTTAGAAATTATTACCATTTAATCGGCTCATTGAAATTTAAATTAGCATTTCCAAAGAACTACCAAGGGTTTATTTTCTATTTCAGTGATTTAAAACTGAATTTTTTACAAAATATTCTAACTTAGAAAACTCTGTTTTTATTAATCTTAGGTCCGATTTGTCGTATACTAAAAAACTGGAAAAAAATATTAAATTCAGCTGCGTCTTTACTAGTAAATAAAAGAAATAACATTTTTATAATATTATTATTGCTCTGGAATTGGTCTGCTTCTGGCTCTCAAAGCCCTCTAGCTCCATTTTGCGACTTTCCCGATTGAGAATCGCCCCAATTGAGAGCCATCTGCTTTACGTACGCGTAGTGGTTCTCCTCCCACAGTGCCATAATCATCCTCTGAAGAGCCTCCAAAGTGTCCTTAAAATTCCACTGATTTTTAGAGCATTTCTCGTACACTCTTCGCCTTTTTTCTAGACAATATTTAAGGTCTGACTCTATGTAGAAAATAAATACAAACCATAATTATCACATTTTTTTAATATTTCACCATCCACTTCCACTAAATCCAAATATTAATTTTTTTAAATACTTTTTTCTTTTAATTTATTTATTACTTTTTTTTTTTTGTATATAAATGATGATGTTTTTTTTTTCTGTTTTGTTCTTTTTACTGCCAAGTGAAAGTTTTGAAAACGCACAAAGTATAAATGTAAACCTTACAAGTAGAGTACGAGTGCAGTGATCTCATCGGATCAATCTGCTGCCAAAAGTGTGTAAATCATAAGCTAAACTCGAACCTAGGAAGTGAATTTCTCCCCTTTGCTGAGGCCTCTTTATCCTATTAATATAATAGACGTAAAACGTATGATAAGGGCGAGGAGGCGTTGTCCTCGCGCTGATTGTGTATAAGTTGCGTTGCATATAAAAATAGAAACTCTGTGTGTTGTCCTCAATCGCGGTTCTAGCTCCTTTAGCTGGCTGGCCTTAGCTTCTGTTTGCTTCGATGCCTTGGATTGATACTCTCTCTTATGGTGGGGATTCCCCCTGCTTCAATACTCCTTTCTTCCCTCGTTCACAGTTCGCATTTGTAGGCACTTTAGTGTTTCTCAAACAAAAAAGCATACAACTGATCCTCTCGTTCCTCTCGTATAAATATTTACTGGGTGGGGTTCGACAACTCCTCCATCTGCTCCTGGTTCCGGCAGTATTAAGTGGCGGGCATCGGGTGCTCCTCGCCTAAGTACATCTCTTACCAGAGTTCGTTGCACTCCAAACTCTTTGTAGGAATTAACCGAAATAACAAAAATATCCTTACTTTAAATTGCGTTCCCTTCGTGTGAAAAGCGCCAAGATTAAATTAGACGTAAAAATTGGGGCTGCCTCGGCATTCTGTCCATTTCGGAGGAGGAGGGCGCGCTCTCAGTTCCTAATAAAACCTCGGACCCTGCGAGGGCCGCGTAAAGGTGCGCGCTTGACGCTTGCTTGCGCGATTGCTTAGTAGCTCCGCCTAAGTACTATACTAAGTGGCGGCTAGTTGCGCGGGTTAACTCTAGTTACAACATAACGTAACGGTAACCTACAACGACTTAATTCCTGTGCTAAAAGGTCGCTCGAATGCCCTCAAATCGGAGGCGGACCGCGGATGTAGCGCAGCTGCGGCGTGAAGCTCATGGACAGGTTGTTCAGGTTGTCGCAGCAGTTGGGCTGCATCAGGCAGGCGGCGCAGAAGATGGTGAAGAGGGCCAGCTGCATGGGCACAGCTGCTCGGGCGATGCGCCAACCCCAGCCGCGACGCGATCCCTTGCTGGGATCAGCATCCTCCGCGGCGTCATCCTCCTCGGCGCTCTCCAGGCTGAAGATCAGCGAGGGATCGTCGGAGGGGTCATCGCCGCCGCCATCGCCACTGGTGAGCGTCTTGAGCTGGCTCAGCACCATCTTCTCCTGCTCGGGCGTCAGCTTAAGCTCCTGATTCCCCTCATCTTCGAGGGCGTTCCTGGCCTGACGCGATTTCCGCGCGTTCTTGCCGCGTTTGCCGGGCGAGTGCGGTTGGGCATGGCCCTTGCCTGCCGCCGCCTGCTTCTGCTTCACCTGGCCGTTGGCCTTGGGTGCAGAGTGCTCCTGCTTGTGCTGCAGCTGCTGCTTCTGCTGGTGACTGGCCGCCGTGCGCACAATTAGATCCCGGCAGGTGTTCTGCAGGTGCTTGAGCTCCGCCTCGGCGCTCTCCATGCGGGCGGCAATTGATCGCATGGCCTCGCTCCCAGGGGCCAGGGCCAGTTCCAGCTGCTTGGCCAGGCGACGCAGGACGCCCAGGCGTCGCTCCCTCTCCGACAAACCACCGTCGGAGGTGGCTCCCCCATCGGAGATGCCCGAGTCTGACAGCGAACCGTTCGAGGCCGTGAACTTGGCAATGTGGTAGATGTGATTGGGATCGAGGTGCTGCTGGACGGCGAGCAGCTCCGCCTGGCTGACGTGCACCTTCTCGGACAGCAGCTTGGCCACCAGCTTCACGTTCTGGGCCAGCTCCACGGGCGTGGCCTGTCCCTTGTCCAGAGCCCCTTCGAGGCCCTTGAGGGTGCCCCTGTCCTGGCCCAAGGCCAGGTGGAACTCGCTCAGCCCCGACTCCAGCTGCCGCCAGGCAATCAGAGAGTTGGTGAGCATTTCCAGTTGCGTGTTGATTCTGCAGGGGAGATTAGGTTAGGATTACAGAGGATTCTTAAAGGTTTTTAGGGCGGGAAACTCACCTGGCATCCGCCTCATCCCAGGCACTGTACATATCGCTCACTTCGTTCTTCAGATGCTTGTGGAACTCCTGTTCCGCGGACATCAGCGAGTGGACGTCCCAGGCTCCCGGTGTGGAGGTGGCTGATGTGGCAGTGGAGGCTTCTCCTGTGGCCATTGTGGCCTCCACCTGGTTGCCATTGCTGTCCGTGACCGTGATGGCCACCGCCTGCTTCTCCTTCTCCTTCTCACTCTCCCTCTCCTCCTGGGGTTTCTCTTGCTTCAGTGGTTGTTCGGACTCCTGATGCTGCTGCTGCTGCTCCTGCTCCTCCTTGGCGCTCTGCAGACGCCGCTCCTGCCTAGTCAGCCAGCTGTGGACGGAGGCGTTCAAGCGGAGCATGTTGGTCCGGTAGCTAGATAGCTGAGATTGCTCCAACTAGGGGATATAGTTAGTGATTAGATAAGAGCTTCTACAGGTACCAGAGACCACTCACCTTGAGGGCCTCCACGGCTATCTGAATGGCTGGCTCCGTGTCGAGCAGCTCGGGCGTGGGCTTGTCCCCCAGTCGCTGCAACGAGTGCTTCAGGGCGCTCATCTCCTGCTGCAGCTTACGGGCAGCCGAGGCATTCTCGCTCCAGCCCAGCAGATCCTCCCAGGCGGCGAGCAGGTCTGCAATAAAGAGAGCAACAAATCGGGGGATTCAGGATGAGGTTGGTTAGGTGCAGGAGGTGATTGGGCTAAAGTGGTGCGCGCGTGGAGAGAAAGGCAATTTAATTGGTCTCGGTTTCGGTCTTATTTCCATTTACGTCTCCATCCCATTCCCATTTAGAGGCCCAGTCCCAGTCCCAGTCCCCGTTTGGTGCGAGCCCTTGGTAATGAATACCTTTCTCTAAGCGCTGGAAAATCGCTGCGGAAAGTGAAACTCTGGGCTCTGGTTTGGGGAAAAGAGAAAAATCAACAAAAACAGCCGCCTTCATCGCTGTTTAAAAGTTTGCAATCGCCTTTGCGGTTTGCTTGCGGGAGCCGACACCGACCAAAAAGTTTTCTAATTGAAATGGTTGGCTTGGACTGCATTTAGTGGTCGTTTCCACACACACACACCTTTTCCTGCCTCCGCTTCCGCTCTGTTCGTCGCTCGCTTTGTGGGTTGGAATCAGATGCAGATTGATTCTGATTCTGCATCGAACGTTGGGCGGACTGGAACCAGAACCAGAACCGACACCGACCGCTCGAAGCCAACCTACAAAGCGAACAAAAGAACAGCCAGCGAAAAAGAGAGGCAGGGCGACAAATATTAAATAAGTACAATCTAATTAGTCGACCAGGGGATACCTTTTACTAAAGAGTTTTGTAGGAAAAATATTATTAAAGACGATCCATTATTATATTAACCAAAAATTATATAGAAACTTGAACATTTATTCGGGGAAAACCACACCCCATTATCTTTTAATATATAAACGTTACTTTCTGAGGTATATAAAAGATCCCACTCCCTACACCTTAAGCTACATCTCCGACCAAAAACAACTCACCCTCGAGAAGTATAACCCCTCTCCAGTTAGACTTTCTGACAGCTCTCAAGAAGCACTTCTTTGTTCAACTTATCCGACAAGTGCGTGTGGCCCGGTTGGGTAATTGAAATGCAATGCGTAATGCAAGTTTTACACAAATTACTTTCACCTTGCGACTGGCCAAAAACGGTGTTTTCTTCAGCTTTATATTTTCTTTATTTTTGCAATGAAAATCCGCAGAGGATTAAACGCACTCGGGGAGAAAAAATAAAACCTAACCGAACCGAACTTGTTGGCGGCCAAACCGAAACTGGTTGAGTGAACTTCAGTGCCAGCTGCAACGGAGCTCGAAGCGCGGCTTGGATCGGGGATTTGGCTTTGGCTACGATCGGAGTAGGTCCAACCCACCAGACCAAGTGGAGCGCAACCAAAACGATCGAAATGGATGAGCGAAAAGGGGGTGCTCCAAAGAGGGTTCGAGATGTTTATGTGCTCGCCCAACTGGGTGATGTTTGCACTGAGAAAAAGATGGGGGAATTGATGTGAAAGCTAGCCAAAGAATGTATATTCCAGATATATCTTATACTCCTTGAAAAAACAATTTGAAATCATTGAAAATTAGGTGATTTTACTGATTCAAGAAAAAAGCGAGGAAGCTTGCAGTTTTCAAATTTAGAAAAGGCATAACTAAGCCAAAATTTCATATATTTCAATTTGGAAAGCTTTTCTGTGCTAGTTTTTATTAGTTTAATAAATCTGCATTTTAAGTTTAAAAAATTAAAAAAAAAATTTTTTTTTTTAATTTTTGGCAATTTTAATGATGTAACCCCTTATCAAATTTTGAAAAAATTGCAAAAAAAAATTTTGTTGATTCTTTGCAAAATTTTGATTGAAAATAATTAAGATTTTAATGGCGAATCGGAATATGTACGGCTTTTGACTATCACTTTCTTTTTGGCTATAAGAGGCTCCCGAGAAGACCACAAATTCGCGCCCTTTCGGATTACGAAAAATATGATAACTTGTTTGGACAAATCAATGTTTAACAAGAAAGAAAGCCAACTTCGGTAAACCGAAGTTTGTATACCCTTGGAGTCTGCAATTTAATCATTGATAGTCAATTCATTTTGGTAAAATTGAAGAAATATCAAAGTTTGTACAGTTTTTTAAAATTAACTACAAGTTTTACATTTTACATGTAGAACTTTACATTTTCATATAAATCAACCGATCGCTTCTATGGTTGCTATATGATATAGTTGTCAAAAACTGAGGGATAAGGTTACTTAGCAACGAACAGACAGACCGACGGACAGACAGACGGACAGTCTTTCATGGCTAGATCGACTCGGCTGGTGATGCTGATCAAGAATATATATACTTTATCTATCGGAGATCTATCTTCTTTTACTGTTTTTATAAACTTCTGGACAAAATTATAATACTCTCTGCAAGGTTATAGAAATCTTCGAATTGTTCTGAAGACTTCTTATGGAATGTTTTAGAGGACCTTCGAAAAAACTGAAAAAAAATATTAAACATTTGGTGATTTTAAGGAGGCACTCTTATCTTCTAAGGCATTAAGAGTGTCTAACTGGCACTATGTTTATAGAAAGAAAGAGAGCTTCACTTGAAGTTATAAATAAATACATGTATTTATCACAGTGTAATCCCAGCTTACGCACTTGGTTGCGTTGTGTCGTAATTTGGTTCGATGTCGTTGCAAGTTCGAGCCAAAAGTTGAAGTTGCCCGGCTTAGATTGGATCGCCTTTGATTGGAGTCGGGGATCGGCGGACTCGACTCCATCTGCTTTCCGGCAGATATTGAATAATCTTGGCTAGATAATGAGTCGACAGCCGCAAAAGTGCACATAAAACTGATTAGCCATTAACTTGGCTAAGTGAGGAAGGAGATTATTGGCCAAAACTTTCTCTTTGCTGCATGAATCGCTCATATCTCGGCGTTGAAAATTAATTATCCAGTGGAAACCCAGGATACCCCAACTAATTTTATTTTCGGCCGAAAACATGTTCATTTTCATTTTAATTTTCTCCTCTTTGCCAATTTTAAGCTTCTTCTTCGCTGACATGCAAATTCGCAGGCATTCGCTATTCATTTCGTCACGATAGCTGCAGCCGAGGGAAAATAGCTGACGAAAAATGCAGAGACCAGAGACCGCAACGTGGGCAGTGGGAGGGGTTCGGGCCAAGGTCGTTGACGTTGGCCGCAATGAGAGAATATTTGCATTACTTGAAGCCAGAGAGAATACAGAATTAGCAGACAATAAACACTGCAGTTGAACAATATTATTTCCTTGTTTTTTACGGCACTGAACTCATTGCCAAAATTATGAAATATAATAAACACATGTCCATGGAGGGGCACAGATATATAGTAAATTCCCGTCTCACTATGGCAGCAACTGTTTTTTTTATCCGCATTTAGCTTTTATAGTAATCACTTACTTTGCCTTAACCCAAAATAGAGAAATGAACCCGTTGACTGCCTCAATATAATTTATTATTCCTCCCTCTATTGGCAAGGATATACACACTCCCCCTAAGGAATGGCATGACAAGGAGCCATAAGGAGCCAGAAAAAGGTGTGTTCTAGATTCGTTAACCCCAAAAATACCTATACCTTAAATGGAATAACTATAATACTCCTTTCTATAGATAAAGAATACAAATAAAGTCAGCAGGTGAGGTAAGCAGAGAGTCAACAGAGGCAACCGTTAAAATTAGAAAAACAAAACAAAAATGATCAGTGGCTGACCTAAGGCAAAGCTCAAAATATTTGCCAAATTAATCTTGAATAATTATAGACCAAAAATTGGTGAGCTTGTGTCTCTGTGTGTGTGTGTGGCAACAGCGACAAACAATTATAGACAATTAGCAAAAAAAAAAATACACAAAAATGTAGAAAAAACGACGTTGTCGTTGGATATTTTTAAATGCTGATTAGAGATGGGCAAACGAGGGAAATTATCGCGGAGATGCTAACAATGCTAGAAATCTTAAAAATGTGAATGGAAATCGGTTAGGTTCACCTCTGAGGCTCTTTGCTTGAATGCAGTAATAAATCTCCCACTTCCAGCAGTAAATCCGCAAACGGAAATTGCCAGGCAAATGTAAATGGGATTGCAAATGGCAATGTTACCTCAGAGGAGGTTCCCCCTCAGCGGTTTCAAACAGGAGGTTCAATGCCCTCGGTGGAGAGTTACTTGAGTAACTTAAGTCGCTGCAATCATCCAATCGATTTGATCTCGTTTAGAAAAGTAACTCTTAAACTCCAATCAAGCGAAGGTCAACCACAAATGGAGCTAGATAGATCCATAATTAATGCTGTGTCGTCGAATGACAACTGAGAACTTGAACTTGGTTATATGAGGTAATTGAGCAACCGGTTCCGGCTTTTTTCTATAATCTTCACTCGCTCCAAAAGGAAAACTTCAAAGACGAATGGCTCTATGCCATAAAGAGTTTACAATTGGCAGTGCTCACTGTTTACCGTTAATTAGAGGCAAGACAAGAGGCATCGGTGCATGACGGTACAGTAAGCACCGGCTAACCCTAATTAGCAGCCTGCCCAAGTGCCAAGTGGCCCGAAGTCGGTCACTGTGTCTGGCGGCATTAAATCGCTGAAGAAGATTCTCGGCCATCAACTTGAGATTCTTTATTGGGAGATTCTTCTATGTGAATTACTGTAGAAATTGTTAGCGGATCTCAGAGTGGAGCAGAGATCGCCAAGTACTCAAGTGGCGGATTTATGATCTGGAACATTGCTGTTTTCCTGCTGCTTTTTGTTAGATTCTCCGAATGTGGCAATGTTTTTCTGGGTTAACGGAGAGTGCCAAGTACTGCTTGAGACCCTTATCAAGAGCTTAATTGTCTGAAGAGATTTAAGAGGGTAACTCCCTTGGGAAATTTTGTGATTTAAGCAGAAGTTTCAGCTGGGATCTACTTTATGAAATGGTAAACATTGGAATTATGGCTATTGGAAGATATAAATATCCTATTGAAGCTAATTGATATAAACAAGTTGTTTCCCTCTATTTTTTCTCTCACATAATTTTCTTATGATCACTTTTAAAGCCTGAGGAAAAATTATACATAAAATTATGTACTCTTGCACTAACCTTTCATAATTTCATCTCATTCATTGCGATCTCTTACTTTGATATTCAATTTCGTGTAATATATGTTTTAAGATCAGTTAACAAATATATATACAAAGATCACTAGTTAATTCTTCTCTTATTAGTTGTGCTAGATTTCTTTATAGCTTTCTTATTACCCCTTTTAAAACGATTTCTATTACTGCCGAGATAGCACTTAAGTTTCTCCTAAAATAGACGCAAACAATCTCTAGGTATTATCTCCAGCATTCCACTAATTGTCAGCTTAGTCACCAGCACACTATACCCTCATTCCCTTCAACTCTTTTTCTCCCAACTTTACCCCTTTGCGACTCAATTTGCTCTGCTCGTTTTCACTCTTATCGCATTGTGCGATCTGCCTCCTCATTTCTCCTGTCCCCGCCGCACACGGTTTACACCTGTTTCCCAATTATGTTTACCAGGCCAGCACATCATCTATCTCTGGGGCTCTACTGGGCACATATCTCTTCCGAAAGAGTGAAGAGTTGAGTGTGTTTGCCTTTGCTTGGATGGATGGTTTAATGGCTTAGAGTGTTTACCTTGTTCCGATGACGAGCGCGATGTGTTGGTGGAAGAGGTGGCCGAGAGCATTTCGGAAATATCCGTTTGGACGGCCACGCTGACTTTCCCCATGGTGGTAGGAGGAGTTTTCTGCTACCCTTGGCCCTCGGAAAATTCGGAATATGGAAGGCGGGGGGAAAAGCTTTCGCTCTGCTTTAGGGTGACCCACTTTTTGACCCACAAGCGCCACTTGAAATCAATTTTCGTAATCAATTTCGTGTTTCAAAGCATTTTCCATTTCCACACGCACACACAACACTATGGGAATTTCCCCGTGATTGCATTAAAAATTGAAATTTGATTCTGCGACCTCGAAAAAGTTTGGGGAAAACTCTCGATATTTACGCGAAACTCTTATATTGCGAAACACGGGAACTCTTATACGAAAAGCACGCGACTTTGGGTTTTATGAATGGCAGATGTTAAGCCTCCGGGGAAGAATTTTCGCTGATATGACTAAGTAGGTTTAGGGCGAGCTTAGTTATGAATTTATCACAGTTATTTTTGGTGGAATTATGCGGCAATCTCGCTGGCTTATTTCGCACAATTTCGCGGAAGCACGTTAAAACTTTAATTATGCGACAGAAAGACGGAGGAGGAGGAGGAACTACAGAGAACGACCGCTTGGAACGCGCGCAGAAAGTGAACTGAGAGATGTGCGGAGCGGCGAATGCCGCCACAGAGACAGCTGAGAACCGAGAGCAGAGAGCTGCTGGCTGAAACGGGGAGGTAAAGGCAGAGAAGCAGAGAGCCAGAGGGCAACAGCAACGTGCTCGCTAGCACAGTTACATTTAGTAATGGCTTCGGTTCTTATTTGTTTTTAAAACAGCTAAATTATACACGGCTACAAAAATTTAAAAACAAAGTTAAGGCATATGTTTATCACCTCAAAAGAAAACTTTACTGGACCTTTCTTAGAAAAGCAGAGCCTGGCTACTTGTAGAATAAAATAATATTTTCTCTTCCATCAAAATAATTGATACAATTTGCTGAATAATCAAAAATAATTTGTTACACCCAAAAAACGGACTTTTCTAAAGAACATTTACCCTAAAAAGTACATAAATTATTCTTTAAACATTAAAAAATGTTTATTAAATCAAATGCCTAAAAGAGTAACTATTTTTGCTGTGTGTACAAAAAAAAAAAAAACGAGAGAAGTTAACACGCAAGCCTCCGAATGAGAGAACTCTTAATGACAGAACTTTTGAACTTGGCTTCGTCACTCCTAATCTCTAACAAAAAAGCTATTCCATATAGAATATATGTATATATGCATATACATATATATATATATATATATATTAACATTTAAATATATGTATGAAGGTTTTTGAGGGCCCGCTCATTAGATTCGGCGGCAAATACAAGGCCAAGCCAACAAAAACAATGGCGCGGCGCTTTTATTTCAAAAGACGACGTCATTTCTAAGGCAAAAAAAAAAAAATACGAAACCAAAAACCAGACCAGACAACAATGAAAAAAATCAGAGAAGGTGACGACACAGACACCAAACTCACTGAAAAGCTAAAGCCACAGTTTGATACGCACTACCAAAGCGCCACCTAGTGAGTTCTTGAGCAACTCCATAAAGCTGCAGTTGGACAAGCACTGTGACCAATTTAATTCACACTTTAGTTTGATATTTTTACTTATCTTTCACATATTGCAAAAACCACCCTCGCTCGCATAAATTAATTTCCCAGCAAGTCATCACTTTTGTTTATAAATATTGCCCTGCTGGCGTGTGTGACGTCAGCGGGCGAAAATAAATTTGCTCTTGGTCGGGGTCAGAATCTTAGCATCTGGCTAAAGTGGTGTATACCTATATCCCTACGAGCGCATTAAGCAGATTTATTGGCCAATCCGGAAACGACTTCAAAGAATGTGGAAAATTTTTAAGGAAAATGTAAATGTTTATGCCTCTAATAAATAAGAGGCCATTGTTTAGTGGATAAAAAGCACAGTTTGACACGGTGCTGCCTAAACTTTAGCACGGACTCGAACCTCTATGTGGAGACATGGGGTAAAATGTAGAGTTTCCCTGCGATGTTGGATAAGTTTTTGTAGAATTGGATATAAAACAAAAACCTCTTTAAAAAACCTATTTTTTAAGGAAAATTTTTAGATTGCCAGTAAATCCGAATTCACTTTCTCTTTTTTGTGCCAGTTATATGGGAATTAAAGCTGTAAGTGTGAATAAAAGGCTTACAACTAAAAAACTTAACCTAAAGGCCATGTTAAATTATTATATCCTCGTTCAGGACGATCGAGACGTGTGCAAACCATTACCGCTTCTGGATCGGGATCGATATTAGTGCTAGACTAGGATGATCTCAACAGCAACTAACTCAAAGCAATCTAAACAAGAGACACGGTTGATGACCGATATTAATTAAATTAATTTTGTTAAGACATTTGACAAATACACACAGGCATTAGCGGCATTACGTGGAGTTACGGTTAAAGTTAAAGAATAATGACAGAATGACAGAACAAAACACCAAAGTAAAACTAAACACGGGACAAACAAACGCAAACGTTGAGAATTATAACAATTTTAGTTTTGCTTTTGGTGTTTTCAGATTTTATTTTGCCAAAATAATAAGAGAAACAAGTATCGCAAGAGAAAAAAATGGAAGAACAGAAATAGAGTAAAATAAGATTATTTAAAATAATAATAAGTACAAAATCGAATCGAACAGACAGATAAATGGATGGATGAGCGTAAATTCGATGCGAAATGCGTTTTGTCAAATGCAAAAACAAAATCCTTCAAAATCATACATTATATGCGTTTAAAGATCTATTATTTGTACAGCGATCAAAGACATCCAGTGGTAATACATGCTTAAAGCTTTCATTATGTTCGATCTGTTCACAACAGCCCGCGGAGGCCGCCAAAGAACCGCTCGAGGCGCCCGCCCACGGGCCGGTTGACCAGCTCGTAGAGGGACCTCAGGGTGCCCGCCAGGAACCTGTAGAGCGCAAAGTGCTCCAGCATGTTGCCCACGTCCAGCACGAACTCGATCACCCGTGCCAGGAAGCGCGTAATGGGTGCACACTGGCACTCGGCCATCTGCAACTGAAGCGGGGGATCTCCCACCGCCACCGGCGTGGCAGCCAGGTGCAGCTCGATCTCTGGCCTTTGCCGGCGCCGTCGGCGGAGACCGCTGGCCACCGACGATGCTGATGGCTTGCGTGGTGGTGGAGGTGGAGGCTGGAACTCACCTTTAGTCTGGCCAGCGCAGTGGTTGGACAGCACGGTGCCGGGCGGACCGCGGAGCACGGCCTCCAGGCAGCGGATGTTGTCGCGGCAAGTGTTGATGATCTCGTTCTGTTTGGGGAATCGAAGTAGGCATTAGGTTAGCTTTAGCAGGGATATTCCCTCTCAAACACTTACGTAATCCTCTGGCCTGAGGAGGTGGCATCTGATTTTCAAGGCCCTGGTGTCGTCCAGCCTGTCGCGACTCTGCTGGAGGAGGGAGCGCATCTCCTGCTCTCCGTCCTCGGAGTCAGAGCCACTCGACGACGAGGTGGTGGCCGGTATGAGCTTGATGCACTTCTCCAGGTTGCGGGAGGAGCGTCTGCGCTCGTCTGCCGTCACAGTGCGCCGCCTCCGTGTGGAGGTATCGCTCTCGGAGGTGCGACGCAGCAGGGACTGGGCCGAGTGGCTCATCCCTCCAAACTCCAGCTTGCGGCCCACGGACTCTGTCCGCTGGCCCAGATGCTGAGTGGACTGGTTCTTGGGCGTGGTCATCAGCGCCGTGGCGGAGGCAGACAGCGAGGGCTGGGCCTGCAGTTGCTGCGGCTGCTCCTCCTTTGGCTTATTAGCCATAGAGCATTCATCCATGTCTAAAGGGGGGAAACATAGGTTTGGGTTTCGGTTTCCTTGATGGTTGCACTCTCTCTCACCTTGACACGACTTGCGCCTGACCTCGAGGGTCTTGCGACGGCGCTCGTACTGCAGTTCAAGGGCGCGCTGGCGACGGGCGTGGTCCACGCTGCTGCTGATCGTGTCCTGGTTGATATGCAGCGGCTTCACCTCCTGCTTCTGCAGCGAGTCCATGCGCGGCGGCGAGAACGAGTCCAGATTGTTGGCCGCCGACAGGGAACTGCAGCAGTCCGACTGCGAGTCGATGAAATTGCTGCAATGGATGGCATGGGATTCGAGCGGTTATAAATAGCTCTTGGCAAGGCCTCAAAGGTCGCCGCTCATCATAAATACGAGACTCACCGATAGTCATCGCCGAATTCCAAGAGACGACGGGCCGCATCCGAGTCGAAGCCCTCGGAATAGTTCTCCGAGTTGTATTTCTCTTGGTAGTTGTCCCAGGCCGTCTCCGAGATGCTGCTATGGTGGTCCTCGGTGCTGAGTTCTGGGCGGGGGAATAAGGGGTACTATTAGTGTCTCTGGTTTAGGAAGGCTATCATTCTAAGGGAAGGTATTTATCCTAGTGGGAATTGTGGTGCTTAGGCAATACCTTTGTGCCTGGTCTGTACCGGCTTGGGTGCTTGTGTGTGAGAAAACAGACAGAGATAGAGATCGGAGTAATCCTAAGCCTAATTAGATCCTTCCTAGAGGACCTCCTGCTCACCTGCTTGCTGCTCGTCCTCGTTCATGTAGTTGGAAAGGGCGGCCAGGGCGCCCAGGCGCGTCTCGCTGGCCAGCAGGCCGGCGGTGGTGAAGGATCCCACCCGGAACTTGGGCAGCATCAGCTGGGATTCCCCTCCTTCTCCTTCAGCCAGAATGGCCACGGCAGCAAGCTCTCCCTTGGGGCTCAAGGGGGCAATGGCTGCTCCCTTCTGAATGCTCAGCAGGGCATTGGTGAACTCCTGCAGCTGCTGCGACGACATGGACTCGCAGGACTTCATCAGCGTCTGGGTGAGATCACCACCCAGCTCGGAGCCCGAATCCGACTTCCTGCCCGCCGAGGCAGCCGAAATGCGCTTCTTCCTGGCCTTCCGCCGCCTCAGGGAGCCCTTGCTATCCGCTTTCCGGGCTGCATTGCTTCCCGTTCCCGACGAAGAAGCAGCCCGAGGTCTGGGACCCGGCGAAAGCGAATCCAAGGCGCTCTCGCTGATCGAGTGGCTGGCCAGTCCCGGCGGCGAGTTCTCCACAATCCGGGCCGTGGTCAGCTGGGCCGCATCCGTGGTCAACTGCGAGAGGCAGGAGACGGACCACGGCCTCTCCGACTTGCGACGCGTCTGCGGTCGCTTCACAATCTTCACGTTCAGGCTCTGATTGCTGCTCCCGAAGCCCAGAGGCGTGGCTGGCTGGCCAATGGGCTCGGCGGATCCGCCGATTCTCTCCGTGGAATTCCCATAGGAATTTGTGCTCGTTTGCATACAGGTGGCAATGGAATCGGTGAATCCCTCCGAGGTGTCCGACCCGGCAGCCCCACCCGCCGCTCCTCCTCCGCCGCCAGCTTGGGGCACCGAATCCGTTTCGGAGGCCTCGCCGGAGGCCTCGCAGTCATCGGGCTTGCTGCCCGGCAGGAGTTCGTGCGTGTGGCTGCGGGTCAGCAGGTGCGGCGTCGAGGGCTGGTGCTCCAGCCATTCCTGGGGGATAAATAAAGATTAGTTGGGTTCACTTTCTTTTTTTTTCCTTCCAAAATATCCATAACAACCTTTTCTTCCTTGCCTAAAGTCAGCTGAGTTCTCAAAGATATCGGGTTACAGCTCATGTTTGCTTTTAGTTATGGATATTTTGGCAAAAGGTATTCAGGAAAAAGGACTAGGACTCACCTCCACGCGCTGCTTGATGGGATGCGGCATGGTGACCTCGCGCTTCTTCACCGTCGACGAGATCTTGATGATGGAATGTTTCTGCTTGGTTGGCGTCTTCAGAGCTGCCTCTTGGGCGTCGCGCACCAAATGCTCCGCTTCCAGTACCAACTGCTTGATTGAATCATGCGAGACCTTGCCCTGGACAGAGGGGAGAGAGAAATGGAGAAAATGTAAAGTGAGAAACTGAGAAACTGCTGGCGGAGAGAGGGAGAGCGGAACTTAATGAGCGTGCCAGTACAGACCAACTTGCTTTGCTTGACTTTTGTTTAGTCGAAAAAAATAATAATTTCTTACATTATTATAACCATAGATAAGGTTTCTCCTCAATTTAAAAAATATAAGCTTTTAATTATTATTATTAAACTAGCGATAATTCCTGTTTTAAAAGCTTAACTCTTAAAAACTTCTTGACTTAGGCAAGTTCCACTGTCAACTGAATAGGAAATGGATTGCGAGAGAGAAAAAGAGCCCGGGTCTTATCAGTGAAAAGGGGAAATAGTGCCGGCAGTGTATGTTTTCCTTATCGCTTCCCACCCATTCTCTCAGCTCCGCCGCTTATCGCAATTTGTCACCCATTTCCAGTGCACTTCAACGTCATTACTGTCGAGTGGATTTGAATGGATTGGATGGGAGTGTTTGGAGTGCAGTGGAGGGCCCAGGATGGGGGCAGTAAATAGAGTAAATATATAGAAATATGCCTCTCTAATACATAGAGAGTACACTCTAGCTCTTATCTTGTGCACTTCTGTTTATTCTGCACCTCACCCACTCACTACTTTTGTTATTATTTTTGCACAACTCGCGACGCCGGTGGTTCACACTCATCAATCAAGTAAGTGGGTTGCTCACGAGGCGGAATGATGACAAAAGAAATTATTTTCAGGGACCAATACCTATTATTTTAAGCAGAATTTTGAGCTGAGTAACTTTAATTGTCATCAAGAGTCTGCCTAGTAAGCAATCCAACCTGATTAGCCTTTCAAATGTTACTTATTAAGGCACCCCTGCTATACGGGTGCTCAAATCTTATGGTAGTGCATACACCAACACAAATAAGAGAAAACATATGCACACTTGTAACAACCCTTTCATGATGTACACTAAGAGAACGGCACTTGCCAATTCATCGCTCAATTTACCAATTTACTTCAAAGACTGCGAATGAATCAAGCATAAAGAAGAAAAAGATGTTCAGTGTAGAAACAAGAACAAATTACATTGGGATTAGCGGTGAGAAAAAAAGATCAATGAAATTGTTGTTGGTTAGCTCGGTCTTATCAGTATAGGAAGGCGACACAAAGAGGAATGTGCAAAATTGTTTGTTTTGGGCTCACACAAAGCCTATGCTCTGGGATTTTACAAAAACAAATGTAATGCATGGGCATAGGCTGGAGCATTACGCCTGTATAGTATTTTTTCTGGAATAAAATACCTCTTTGACCTGTTATCCCTTAAAGGGTCTGTTAACCTTATATGGAACCTACTCGCTTTGGTGGTTTCTTACCCTTCCCTCAGCTCTCCCCCTTTGAAATGATAATTCAACAAAATCAGATTTTGGTAAACATGACTTCTCGCTCTTGTCACCGACTGCCTGCCAATCAATCACTGAAGCGTGGCTAATTATTCCATTACAATTACGAAATCTTATTGTCTTTTTCGGGGCTTACTCTGGTCAATTGAACAATTCGAAGGCTTCGCTTTTTTTCTACGCTGAGCTCTGACAGATGTCGCGCACTGTCTTTCACTGACTTTCAGCGGTGTGTGTGTTTATCACTCTTTTTGGCTCGAAAACGCGCTCTGGCCGTCAGTGGATGGTTAATCTTTGGCTTAATTTAATTAACAACTTCCTGCGGCCACGGCGGAGGCACGCGATCGGTGGCGAGGCGAGGCGAGGTTTGGCAGCCACTGGCCACTGACGAAAAACGGAAACAATTTTCTAATGCTTTTACTTTGTTCGCAGTTCGCAGCGCAGATTGCAGCCTGCTGTTTACAGTTGCGATTGGGCGTTAGCGATAATTAAAGGCAATTATTAATGAGTGCGGACGCGCCGGGATGCCAATTAAGGCCCAAAACTGGAAAGCGCAGCCTCCAGATACAGATACGAATGCAGACGGATGCAGATACAGTGCCTCGCCAACTGTCAACGCTACTCGAGACTCTCTGATTTGACTTTTATTTATATTTCTGGCTCACACGCAACTTTAGTCTAATTCACTATTTTTTGTCAAAATCTAATCGCGTTAATTGAGGTCAAAATACCTGGCGATAGACTAGTATTTAATACCGATTAAATTGTATTATTTTAATTACTTTTTCTAAGCTATTTTATTGATTTCAATGCTTACAGGTAATTACTTTAGCTCAATTAACTTGTATTTGCTTAAAGTTTTAGTGCCACTGTGTATTATATGCTAACCAGTTTGGCAGCCACTGTATATTACGGTTTAAAACTCCTGAAAAACTTATATTTAATCGGTATTAAATTCTATTATTCTCATGTCTTTTTTTAATCAAATTGTTTAGTTTAAATGCTTACAAGTTTTTTGTAACGGGGATTACAGGTAATTACTTTGGCTCAATTATATTATATGTATTATATGCCATCCAGTTTGGCAGCCACTGTTTATTATGGTTTAATTCGTTTCACTTCACTTTACTAACGCATTTATTGCTATGTATTTACTGTTTTAATGAGTTTTCAGCTATGTTTACTGTTGTTTTCCCAATGGAATGCTGCCGCCTTTGTGCTCTCCGTATTCTCTATTTATTTAATGCAAATTTCGCAAGCACTATTGTTGTTTTAGCAATTGTTTGTCGGTTGGCTAGTTATTTTATTCACTGTGTTTGCCTTTGCCATTATCTTGGCGAGTCCGCTCCCCGATTTTCGTCCGTCCGTCGGCTTCAGCGTTGCGAATCACACTGAGTGGAAGTGGAGATGGAGAGGCTAATGCTCCGCCGTTGCCGCTCTGGAGTGCACCAACACTGTGCCGGCTCTGGCTATATAGTCGTCAGGTTGTCAGATTGCTCAGAGGCACAACAGTTACCATAAAGCGAATTAAAATAAACTGTCGAATCGCAATGCGTTTGATAATGGCTCTGCGGTGAGAGAGGGGCGGACGGACAGCCTGATAAGATAATGTACTCCGCAAATCGATTTGAAATCGAACAGGAGCTCTGCCTCCTTCGTGTGATTTTTATTTTATTATTTTGCTTTTCAAATGGTATTGAAAATGAATGGAAATTCATGTTACATACTCTTTTATTCGCCATTACTCGTATCTTTGCTAAACACTTTAAAAAAATCACTAGTGTCCATCGATAAGATAAGTGAAATGTTATTATAGGTAAGGAGATATATACTTATGTGTGTTATATATTAAATGCCGCTACAGTTTATTTTGGGCTTGATTAATACCTGGAAACTAAATCTCAGAGACTTTAAGAGCTTGAAATATAAAATTTACAGATTCAATGCGGACTTTATTTCTCTTTTTATAAACTTGTTTCCATTTCTCCTCGTTGATTGACTTTTTAAATGACAATTCATAAAAGTCATGTATGCTTATCTTATCGATAAGATAAATGCACTTGTCTATCAGTTTTTAATGCCTGCTATTTATTTATTGGGGCTTTCTCAAGCGTCACTCCTTGATTTAACTTTTAATTTGCGATTCAAAACAAAAATCAGGGGCGTCCATCGATAAGATATATATAATTTAACTTGCAGTGCGATTTTAATACAAGATTTATTTCTATTTTGAGCGACGTCATGCCGCTTTTCGTTATCGTTGGAATCAGTTTTCGGTTGCGTCGACTTGATATATGGGTTTGCTTTTTTTTTTTGGTGGGGTTCAGTGTCTCTGGATCGGGTTCAGGTTCGAGTTTGGGTTGCGAAAATGTAAAATTTGTCAAAATTAATCAAAGCTGCGCGGGATTTCACTCTCAATAAATCAACGAACGCGCGCATGCGTAGCAGGGCCCTCGGCCCGGAGGAAAATGGCAGAGAAAATTGCGTGCGACACAGCGACTGCTGGGAAATGCAAATGCAACTGCGAAAATGCACAAACATGTTCGCTGGCTGACCAAGGAAAGTGAGAGTGAGTGCCAGACAGGCTGCCCAGGGAGACGTTGATAGGCCGCGACAAATGATGGGAGCAGCTCGGAGCAGGCAGCTCTCCAGCCTGTGGATTTCCCACACCTCCACTTCGAGGCTCCCACTCCAAGAGCTCTCGCATTACACTCGATTACGCTCAGCAAGTTGTCAGAGTCGCATGTTTTACCACCACTTTTACACGCACAAAAAAGCGACCACAAAATCCCAGTTGGGAGAAATTTGATGCGACGCACGCAAAACAGCTAAATCAAAGGCGAGCGGAGGCTCTGGACATGGAAGTGGAAGTGGAACTGGGTGTGGAGAGCTCCTCTCTGGAGGTGGACCACCAGCAAAGATCGATTAGAGTTAGGCCAACGTTCGATATACAAATGTTCCAACTCAAAATCGATCAAAATACATTGGTAATTGCTCAAGAACTTCTTTAATTATCAGCCTTTAAAGTGAAAGTCTATTGAGCTTGGTTATGGGAAAAGAAAGTAATAATGCCTTTCCCTAAATAACTGAAAAGAACTATGAAAGTGACTGGAAGAGGTCACAAAAACTGTAGAATTAATAACTCTTTACAATTAAATATTTAATTATTTTTCCATTTAGTTTCTGTGACACTCATTGGATATCCTGAAGTCAAATAAATTAATCCCAGCCATCAATCTTCCTCTTAGAGTGACAAACCCGAACTTCCCCCATGAAACCTCCTGTGATAATGTCTCAATCTCTTTCAGGCGACGGAAGTGGAGCTTCCTTCTTCTCTTCATATCATCTCTATATCAATTTTACGACTTACCTTGGCGGGCGAAGCGAGCATCATGGATGCGGACATGGTGGCATTGCTGCTGCTGGCCTGGGATTTGGCGGACTTGGCCGGCG
The DNA here is from genome assembly GCA_008042535.1 of Drosophila tani. Classification (NCBI taxonomy): domain Eukaryota; kingdom Metazoa; phylum Arthropoda; class Insecta; order Diptera; family Drosophilidae; genus Drosophila; species Drosophila tani. Next base: position 61,670 of record VNJO01000538.1, read on the forward strand.
ATCTGGGTGGCAAGTGGCAACTGGTTACAGTTTCTGCTGGCCAAACGCTGATATTGCAGATGTCCGCACGGCTGTAGAAGCTGTTGTTCATCTGGGGGAAAAAGAAAGAAGGTAAATGGCATTTTATGTTATTAAAAGTTAGTTAAAATTCTCAGCTATGAACCCAGAAAGTCCCCATCTTTCCCTGCTTTCCCTGCTCATGTCCCTTTCAATTGTTTCGTTTTATTTGGCGTCACGTCTAGAGCTTGGGCTTCTTTTCATTTGCCTTCAATGAAGAAATAAATCACACGTTTCCCAAGTTAATTTCGTACTTTCCCATTTTTGACGTGCTCGGCGGCGATCGTTTTTCCTGGACCACGACATCATGCCATGTCGCTCGGTAGTCATCGATCGGGGCTAAGGCTCAGTCAGCCAGTCTCCGTTCCCGAAACCGTGGTCTCAATCTCTGAGCAGTCGGTGCATGATTCGCTTTCATTAACCCAACTGCTTAATCATCCGGCAAGGTTTTCCATTTATTGAAAATGCCTCCTCCTAGTCCCTCTACCAATCCAAAGCTCCTTGGCGCGGAGCTACGGCAAACAAAACGCTTTTATTGACACAAGTCACAGACATGGCCACTAGACTTGAGCACTTGGCACTTGACTGACTGTGGGAACTTGTCCAATAGCTGAACGGGAACGGGGACCGGACTTTACGATCGGACGACTCGCTTCCTAGTGCTCCACAAATGGTGGCGACTCCGATCTGAAGTGGATCTGACCGCGTTGCTTCCTCGGAGAGCCGTCTCAGCCAAGGGATACTTCTCAGTATGGGACTTTTAAGAGGTTCTATTAATTTGTGTGTTTACTCAAGTGATCGAGTGATTTATAATAGAGTTCCCAGTCAACTTTAACTTCTTGGAAAAGCATATTCTTGAGATAAACTTAATAAATCCTGCTTATAATAACCTTTTCCCATTTGAATAATCCTTTGTAAACCCCTTAATTCCATCAAATTTGGTACTCACCTGCTGCAATTTGCTGAGATTTCCATTTGCCATATCAACAGTTGTCTCATCGACGCCCAGATCCTCTCCAGCCTCGCCCTCGTTGTTGTTTTGCTGCTGCGGCTGCTTGTTGTTGCTAATGATGTGTCTGGTGCTGTTAGCGTGGCTGGGGCTGCCATTGCCATTGCCATTGATTTGGAACTCCATCTCCGTTTCCATCTGCGAGTGTATCTGCATCTGCAGCTGAGTGACTCGCGAGGTGGCCGAGGTCTCAGTGTGCCTGCCGTTGGAGTTCGAGTTCGAGTTCGAGGAGGAGCAGGCGCTGCTGCTGTCGTAGTTGCTGTTAGTAATGGTTGTGGTGGTGACTCCGCCAGACGACTCCTTGTTCTCCTTGTCCGAGTCGTCCGTGGTAACCGTAGTAGCCGTGGTCGAGGAAATGGCCGTCGACTGCAGACCATCCACTGCTGCTGATGTTCCTGTTGCCAATGTGGCAGTTGCAACTTCCAATGTTGCTGCTGTAGCTGTAGCTGTCGCTGTTGCTGCTGCTGTCGCCGTGTAGAGCCAACCCTCGTCGTCGTCATCCGTTGAGGCATCAGCCGATTTCAGTATCTAATATGGGAGGAAAGTCACAGAGAGACGGAGAGAGAGAGGGAAGGGAAAAACGCAATGTAACATTAAAATCAGTGGCTACAAAATTCGCTAAAAGGAAAACCCACGACGGCGATGAAGATGAAGTGGTAGAAAATGAAGTTTAATTAGCGTTACTTGCGCAAAATGGCAAATTGTTGCGCCTGCAACTCCAAGTTGCTGCTGCTGCTGTTGCTGCGGCTGCTGCACATGAGCAACATCTTTGAAGCTGCGCTTGGCTTGCCGACAGCAACGCCTTCTCCACTCCATGACTTCTCCCAGTCTCACTCCACGGACTGGGCTTTGTCTTTGTACTGGCAATTTATTTCCATTTCGAATGGTGACGACCTCAGCAGTTGTCAAATGTGGGAGGAAGAGTGAAGAATTGCAGGAGGAGGAGTGCTGGATTCTTCAGAGCAGATGGAGATGGAGTTGGCATCGGAGTTGGAGTAAAGAAGTTGCCGGGAAGACAAGTCTCAGACAGACAAACAAACAAATTAAGTCTGAATGTGGTCGAGTTGAGAACAAAAAGGGAGATCGACAGATCGAAGGGATTCTTCAGTCAGTTCTGAAAATGTATGGCTTTAGATATCTTTTTTCTACCAACTCAATTTACAGAGCTCAATGCTTTATAAGACCTCTATTATTTTCATTCATTAAAGAGCCTCAATATCAGTTCCTTAAGAAATATTTCATATATAATTTGGAATGAATGTTCCACATAAGACTTTGCCCTCAAAAGAGCCTTTACCTTATATTTTTGTATATTTTTTATTCACTTCTTTAAAGTATTTATAGTTTCTGTTTTGTGATAAATGATTAATGATCTAGTTGCTGATGGTGTTGTTTTAGTTGATGATGAAGACTACCGAATAATGGAATACAAAAGTTAATTAAGAAGTTGTTAGGCATGCCAAAGAAACTATCAATACAATATAGATATATATATATATAAATATATTTGTGAGTATGGTTAGGTTACAGACAGCAAAAATAGCAAGCCATCATGCTAATTAGTTGGCCAGAAAATACTCAGGGAGAAGAGCTGAGGAGAGACCGATGCCCAACGTGACCCCGACACCTTTGGTGTTCCGATGGTTCCGAGAGTGGAACAAATCGATGATTCCCCGACGGCCCGGAACCGAGAGAGAGAGAGAGATCAGTACTTACGTCGCCTCCAGCTCCACCACCCGTTCCTCGCCGGCGGATCAGGCACGGATCCTCCTCGCTCTGGAGATCGCTGCCCGCCGCATTGCCCTGCTCGTTGTCCGTGTCCAGGTGCTTGAAGTAGAAGATGGCGCAGTTCTTGGACTTGCGATTGGAGCGATTGAACTTGGAGGTGTCGTTGTGGTGGTGGCGCGTCTTCCTCAGGCCCAGCGGCGACTTGTTCAGCTCGTGGCCTCCTCCGAGTGCCCCGTAGCCATGGCCATGACCATGGCCGCCGCCGGTGTGCGAGTTGGGCGTGATCACGGCCACGGCAATGTTCTTGTTGTGCATCTTGTTGCCCAGATTGTGGTGTCTCGGCTGCAGCAGGGCACTGCTACTGCTGCCCACGCAGCCATTGCTGATATTGCCGTTCTGCGGCATCTCAAGATTCAGGACCCTGCGGACACTGGTCGCTATCAGCGGCAATCCCCGCCTGTTCAGCTGCTGCACCTGCTCAAAGTCACTGCTCTCCGAGTCCGCCTCGAAGTCGGTCAGGGTGGCCGCGGCACTGGGACTGGCCTGGTGGTGCAGTGGGTGGTGTCTCCACGATCGCTTGGCGATCAGAAAGTCCACCACATCGGTGCCCAGCAGGTCGGCGTCCTCTTCGTCCTCCTCTTCTAGCTCCTCGTCGGCCTCATCGCCGGGCTGAATGCAAGTCAAGGGGAGTCAAGGACAAGTGGTTATTGGGTCAGGAGATCGCAGGGTTCAGGGGTTGATTCAACACACGCACACACACAAATTTTGAACACTTCATGGTCTGCCCTTCTAGGGATGAATAGGGATGAATAGTGCCAAAGAGTGCCAGGACAATTTTGGGGGTTTTCTGCTCTTAGGGTTAACTCTTCAGAGAAATATCTTCGAAGTAGTCCTCTATGGGATATTCTTTAATTTTTTTATAGACTATTTCTTGCTTGATTTAATGATTTTCTTCCACTTTAAAAGAATTTACTTTATAAACTAAGAACATAATGTACCTACTCACTGTATACCATATACTTCTCTAAACTCTGTTTAAGCTTAAACCTCTACATTATTTGGCTAAAACTTGTTATTTTTCCCTGTTTCTGCCTCAAGATGATGACCAAAAAAGTTGGCAACATCATTTGCTAAGTATTCTGTTCTGCCATTTATGGTTGGGTTCTGCTGGGTTAACGTTTCTTTTGGGTTAGCTTGGGCTGGGGTTAGGTGGGGTCAGGCCAAGAAGTTGACAATACTGTGGGAGGAGGCATGCAACTAAGCTAACATCGCAACAACGACAAGTCAAAAAAACAAACAAACAAACAGCAACTACATACAACATACGAGGGAAAATGCAAATCATTCGGATTCGGATTCGGAGGCTTACCTTTTGAGGTGCAAGACAATCGCGTGGCTGATCCGCTGACAGGGACTCCGACTCCTCCGCTTGGGACAGGAGCTGCGACGTGGCCTGGGACTCGTCCCGGCCACAGACAATCTGAGTGGCTGCTAACTGGCAGCGCTGCAGGATCAGTTCCGACTTGGCTTCGACCTGCAGGTTCTCAAGATCCAGATCCGAGTTGACCTCGTTCAGATCGTCCTCGGTGGCCTCGCCCTCGTAGCCAAAGGAATCGTCTTCGGTGTCGTCCTCCTCCTCTTCCTCGTCGTCATCCAAGCCGTTCTGCAAGGAAATAGCGAAGAAAATATATCTTAGATAAGGCTGAATAAAGTTGTGAATAAATAAGAGTCTCCACTTTTAATTGGCCAACTGATGTGTGATCTTGATCCGGTCTCCTTTTCATTTGCTCTTCCTGCTTCCATCACGTAACACTTCCTCCTCTTCCTCATATGCCGGCTAAAATTATAATTGCTTTCAATTGTCGACACACGAAGCTCTCTCGCCTCTGATCAGCGGGTGGACTTGGACTTGGACATGGACTTGGACATGGACATGGACATGGACACGGACACAGACGGAGACGTAGACACAGACACAGACACAGATCAGACAGACAGACAAACGGACAGACAGGGAGACAAATGGACAAACACTTGGCCAGACAGATTGCAGATACGCCAAGAGGCGAGAAAAGCGTTTGTTTTCATACTCTACAAAAGTATTAAGTCTCTAGGCCATGTTATAAGCTGTGTAATACCGTATATCCTTAAGGTAATAGGAACCATGATACAATAATATAAGGTAGACGGGAACGATATATTTTCAGCACTCCCGCTTCGCTCTCAGAGAGAATATAATAATATATAGAAAGGAAGAGGAAGAAGAAAATGTCAGCCTTCTTTCAGAGATTCAGCTCATGTACAACTATATAAGATAGTCTCATCAGCTTTAAAGGGCGATTCATTTTTAAAACTCTCTCTCAGAGAAACATGCTATCTCTCAAAGAGAACAGCTCCCTCGATGGGACTACCTTACATAATTGTGCCATGATAAAAACTTTAGATAAAGACCCATTATAAATAAAGAGAGTACACACACTTAACTCAACTAATTTAATTTCTATTCCTATTTAACTACCTTTCTGCAAGTAAAGAGTATTCAAAGCTTCGTCTTTTTCACAACTTTTCTTTTTGAAAATTTTCCTTTTCTTTTTCGTGTCTCCGCCCACACACACACCACACACGAGTGAGAGGCGTCTGAAGAGGCCTTGGTGGCATTTCAAAAATATTTAGCTCTTTACAAGAACTGTTAAAGAAAGACTCGCCCCTTGGCTAACCTCCGGTGACCTTGGTCCATCCGCACTTGCCCAGCGAGGTTGTCTTAACACTCTATAAAATAAAACTAACGAAATTCCACAATTAACCCAAGAGACCTCACCCCTTTGACGATCGGAAATCAGCCGGGGAATGGGGGAATGGCTTTAATGGCCATCAGATGCTTTGGCTGGGCAATTTAGTGTATGTTTTCGCCTTCTCGGATTTGCGTAATTTTGTTAATTTTGTTAATTTTGTATCTCCGAGCACATTCCATTGGAGGCCACTCGCCGAAGGTCGCTCTAAACAACCAAAGAAGCTGGTTCTTCAAAGATGTATCCACCGGATTACGTAGAGCTAATTGTCCAGATGATTTATGGCCGAGGATGGTGCTCACCTCTTAAATGGCGCCTTTGCCGATTGTTTGTGTTTATGGTAAACAGAGGAGCTCCAGCTCCTGAGCTTTCCAAGGGAAAACTGTGTAAATGGACCAAGTGTTGTAAATAAACATGGAAGTAAAAGGGGGCCAGCCAGCCAGCAAGACAACAAGCCATCAAAAGTGATGGCAGGTAAACAACAAAAACAAAGAGTGGACCAGCGAAATGGTGTTCAAGGGACTGACTGGCAGATCTTTCATAACAAAGATTAGGTTCGAAAAAGGGTCATTATGATTTGTTTCGAAACAAATCGTATCTGCTTCGGATCAAAGAATCTGTTTATTACAAACTAATTTGTATCTTTCCATATCAGTTTCATCAGATCTCCCTTTTCTATCCCCTTGAATCATCTCCATTTGATCTGGTTTCTTAGCTTTCTCCAAATTAGCATAACACCCGCATTTGGTGATGCAACCTCTGATCTCCCCCAACTTCTTATCCGTATCTCTGTTCACGCTTTCATCTCAATCTGGTTAGGCCCCCAAGCTAAACTAAATGGAAAACAAATTAAGCGGAAAAATCCGTTGACAAACGGTACAAGAGGAAGAAGAACCCTGAAGAAACTGACTAGGGAAATGCCTAACAAATCTGTTTAGGGTTTTCAGTTGGATTGGATTCAGTTGTTGGATTTATGTTCTTATTATGCGAGAGTGGGGAAAGACTACAAGGCCTCGAAGACAAGATCAAGATTTCATTTAAAGGTCGATCTGTCTCTATCTCTCCCCTCAGAGTGCCTCCATTTACCCAGAAATTAAGTTAAAGGGAACTCTGGGCCACAGAGAACGTGTCGTGCCAGTCTCTTAGCACCTCATTTACACCAGAGAGCAGTTCTCCAGGAACTAGCACTCCAATTCCCATTCAGAATCCGATTGCGATCTCCACACGCAACCCTCAGCTCTGTCACAATTTTGTTGTCACGATAAACCGGAGCGATAACAATCGATACACATATCTTGTCTTGACTAAATTGTGTGGAAAAATCTCTTAAACAATTGCCTTTGTGTCTCTATCTCCAATTCGTTTGAAATTATGAATTTCTCACACGCCGGCGATTAATTATCGTTAAACACCGGGCTGGCCTATCATCGATATCGGGTTTTTGGAGGGGGGACAGAGGCAGAGAGGTGCAGAGAGCTTCATTAGCATGTGTCGGTACGATTACGAGTATGAGTGTAATTATCGTGCAATAAAAACGTGAGTTGCATTCGGCGACCAACATCTATTTATTTTCTATTTATGCCGGACTTTTCGTCAGAGATATCAAACTTATAGAGAGGGGAAGGAGTCTTTATGGGGTTGCTCGGCCAGTTGATCGATGGCTGATGGGTGATGAAAGAAGTTTACGAGTTTTTGAAGACATTAAATATATGGAGGGGGGATTATATGTGATTTTAAAGAGATTTTTTTATGAAATAGGAACAAAGAAAATCACTGTTTTCTAATAAATATCCCCCCATCCTTCCCCCCCAAATTTAAGCTATAATTTCGCAACAATTACTCAATTCCCCCCAAAAACATTCAATGAATTTTAATCCAGCGGCGACAGCATCAGCAATATCCCAACATAAAACGAAGCTAAAAACTGTCATCAAACTCCCCGATGGCGCGACAAAATTGCAGACACAACAACAGCAGCAGCAACATCAACAACACCAACATTAGGCAACAACATGAGAGCGTTGACAACCCGCACACAAGAGCAACACCAACAGCGACTAAGCTGAGTAAGCAACAACATGAGCAACATGAAAAACTTCCAAGTCATATGGAAAACGGGCAAACATGCATCCAGAGAGTTTCCATTCCAGAGATTTTCCCTCACAGCCACCCCCTCAAGTAGCAAAGCGAAAAAAAACGAAAACAATCCACAACAGCGACAATATTATTACTTTCATTGTTGTTGTGGTTGCTGTTGCTGCTTGCTAGTTGCTGGCTCCAAGTTGCTGCTGGCTGGCTGCTGGCGTACGGCAAACATTTCCTGGTACAGCGACGACGTCCACAATTTAGCTCAACTATTACAAATCGCATTAGATGCTAAATTTAGCAAGAGAGAGAGCACAAAAGTGCAGACATTGCAACTGAAATTGCAACTGCAACAGGCCGCAGTTTGCATATTTCCACCTCGGACATCTGCCGATTCTCGGGTTCGGGCTCGGTTATGTTAGGTTCCTCCTCGGTTCTGACCCTAATCGGCGGACACTCCGGGGCTCTATTTACCGATCTCGGCGTGGGAGTGGGTGTTGCTGTGTTGCCCACGCGCTGCCAGTCCCCACGCGGACCAGAGATGCTAATGCCCGATTCTTGGGCTACGCAATTGCTCATAATTTGCAGGTTGCAGCCAGCTCTTAAGCGGGAGATGGGGATAGGGGTACACTCAAAGAAAAAATACTCCTAAATGATATCACAAAAAAATCTAGAGAAAACTACTCATATAAACTGATAATAATTGTTGCCCTATCTTTAAGAAAATCGCCATAAGAATTTATTTTTTCTTAATGCAAGAAAAATAGTTCTAAGAACGAGGAATTTTTTCATGTTTTAGGAAAAATGTTTTTTTTTATGGCGATATTCTTGCAGATAGGGCAACATTTTTATGAGTGTTCAAGGAAGCTTAGATATATAATAAATACCTATATTGTTGACATTGAATGTGTTATGAAATAATGTCCCGATCATTAGGTATTACATTGCAAACTTATTGCAGCGAAATATGGTGTAAAAAATTTCCTAGAAATTAAATTAACTTCCATATCTTGCCTCATATTTTATTCCTGTGCTGGGAAACATGGGGAAGGTGTTGCTGGCAATATGGAAATGAATTATTGACAATTGAAGGCGAATCCGAGACGAATAAAATGCTGCCAGCGAAGGCGAAAACAAAGGCAGTTAAACAAAAGTCGCGAGTTGACATTTGGCAAATGTCAGTTGCAGTTTGCAGTTTGTTGCAGTTGCAGTTGCCGACAGACAGCACAATAAATAGCATTTGAAGATGTCGCAGTTGCGCCACACGACAGCAGCAACTCGTGTTGTTTGCTCTCGATTTGTTTGGATTTCGGGAAACCCCCCTTTCATTCTTTCTGGTAATCTCTCATAGTTCGATCGCCGTTTAACCAACAGCTGCTGGCAATTTGCTTTTGTTTCTGCCACATTGTGTTATTCTTGGCCTTTCTTTATGGCTTTCCCCCCGGGTGGCTGCCCGGCCATAAATCAATGGCCCGAATCCAGCCCAGAAATCAGAAATCAGAAAAATCAAGGAAATCTCAGCCGTGATAATACGATACTCCTCCTAGATCGAACCGTGCCTGGCATAAAATAATGAACCATTCAGGTGGCTTCGATCATTAGTCGGGGTAATTGAAAAGCCCGGGGAAAAGCGAGCGAGCTGAACTGAAAAACCCCAAGGAATATGGAGAGCCGGCCAATCTATCTGTCTATCTGCGCCAGAAACTAGATCGGCTAACGGTTGGCGTTGCACACGTATTATAAAACCATTTCTCCGAGAGCTGAGCCACCCAATTTCGTTTTTATTTTCGTTAAAAAACTTTTTTCTTGCGGTTGCGGGCCAAGTTTTTACCAAGATCAAGCAGCTAATTACATTGGCTAACGAAAGTGAGACCGAGTCTGGCTTTTTACTAACATTTTAGTAAAAAACCCCATTGTTTTCTTCCGTATTCGAATCTCCATTCGGGGGTGTGTCAAGGCTTATATTTTACATAATTATTGTGATTTAATTTGCGCTGCTTTCCGGGACATGCAACGTGCAGCGTGCAACCTGCAACTAGCGACTTGCAACATGTGTAAGCAATCAACATTCGGTATGCATATTAAATTGCAGTTCCGATTCGATTCCGACGTGACTGCCAGCTAAATGGCCCAAGCCACTCCCCACCGCCCCCCATTATTATGCGATTTGCATTCACTCATTCGAAAGCCTCGTTTTTCGAGTAAAAAAGGTAAAAAATTGGGGAAAAATAACGAAATTTGCATTTCGATTGATCGGTTTCTTGTGCTTTTGGGTGTGGACCTGCCGACTGGTAGCAGGTCTGCGGATTGATTTATGTCGGCCTCTGATTGATGTCTATGATGAGGGGCTGGCCAATTAAATTCATAAATATTTGGAAAAAAATCTAACTGTGATGGACGCTAATTGGTGGCGTTGCCAATTAGTAACATTAAAAAAATGATGACAGCTCCCTCAAGGCCTCCAAAGAAGATAACATAACTTGATTCGCTCCTCCCATTATTCTCTCAGCTCTCAGAGACGTTTTCCTTTCAGTCGACAGATGTTTCCCAGCCTCTTTAGACAGCGGGCAACCTTCAACCCGACGACGGCAAAGGTCTCTGCGGTTTCTGGTTTCTGGTCTGCTAAACAAACACAATTTCCCAAGAATAAACAACATAATCCCAGGGCGAGAGGAGGTCGGCCGAGTCGCGCGATATAATAACAATAATCACCGCAATAATGGGGCATAATTCAATGCAATTCAACTGCATTTGTTTATCGAACTTGTTGCGGCTGCCACTTGCAACACGTTGCTGGCTGCACTTTTTTATGTGTGGGAAACACACAGCGGAGATGCAACAAAGGGAAATAAAACAAAAAGCACCTCTGAAGAGATACTCTTTGAAGATACTTTTTCACAGAGTAAATTGTATATTTCCCTAAAGAAAAAATAAAATTAAAATTTGCGAACTCTGAACTCTGAAAAACTCTCATTGAAGATTGAACTTTTAATATTTTAGATAGCCCTTCATTCCCTTAGGGTATTCAAAAAGTGACTCAGTTTTTATACAATAGTTTTTTATACGGCATCCAGCCGGCTATCCTTTCCTCCTGGTGTTCCAATGATTATTTCCAAAGGCACGTCGTAAATTTGATTTGGTTTATTTCCATTTGGCCCTGCTCTCTGCGCATTTCGGTCACTTTCGTTTGGTTTCGGTGCTGATTCCGTGGCTGATTTCAGAGTTTACCGTCTTGCCGTTGACTCTGGTGAACTTTCCTCCTCCTCCTCCATCGAGGGCGCATAAATTTCACTTTTACTTTTCGCAGTTTTGATTTTTATATTGCCTTAGATATAAATACATTTCTTTATGGCAGCTACTTAAAGTTTAACCCCGTTGCGGCTGATGAAGAAGCGGAGGGGCGGAGGGGCGGCGGGGCGGGAAAAGCCATTGAGCGAAGCAGTGAGTTTATTACGAAATTTTGGTAAATAGTGCACTGGGAGAAATGATTATGGAAGCTTTAAAATTTTTAAATCGAAGGATAAGGTCTGGGATTTTAAAGAGATGAAAGATGAAAAAAAAAAATTTCATCAAGAGAGCGCTATCATAATTTTCTTTTACAGAAATTCTCTAGGGATCGAGAGACCTCGAATTTCTGTAAAAGAAAATTATGCTAGCGCTCTCTTGATGAAAATTATTTTAAAAATGAATTTGGCTTTTTATTTTAATAACATATTTTCACTTTAGATTTTTTTCATCTTTGGTTTACATTTTCTCCAAGTGCATACACTTGTGACACATCCGTCTGGCCCTCGTCCGATTCGCTATTTCATTTTTATAGTCGCCTTCGTTTGAAGTCTTGGCCCGATCTCGGCCTGAATGGAGCAGCAGCTAATCTCCGCTGGCTTTGGCCAGAAATTGGATGCATGGCCAGAAATGTGGAGCAGCAAAGGCCGCCCGCGGCATGATAGCTAAATGTGGCCAGGAAAGTGTTGAAAATTGCCAACTGGATCGGCCCACATACACAGATTAGCCGTGGAGCGATCCCGCGGGGGATGCAAATTATTGCATCAGCGAAATGAAATTGTTTCAACGGCAACGAGGAAAATCGGAAAATCTTAGAGGGGGCGGCGCGGTGGATAAAAGCCCGCCCGAGGCGAATCGGTTCACAGAAGAGAAAAAAAAAAGGTTAGCTTGCCCCACAGCCGGCGGTCTACTCGAGGGAGGGAGGAAGAGTGACTCCGATCAGGAGTGCGTGCCTCGAGTGAATTATTTTTACCCACAAGCCCAGGCACGAGGCCTCACAACTACTGCAAATTACCCGCAATTAAGAGGGGAGAATATGGAAAACGCTTTCCAATTACCGGGGACGGGGGAACGAGGGAGAGAACTTTAACCAGGAAGCGTTTAGAGCTCCAAGGAGGATCCACTGCCACACACTCGACTCGTGCTGTTGCCCACAGGAAACTGGGTCATCGGGCCTATGAGGCAGAATTGACTTTCACTTTATATCTAGACACGGAACGGATGCCACAAGAGGAACAGAATGATCGGTAAATGAGGAGGAGATTGGTGGAGCAGAGAGGAGTTGGATGATCAGTCTAAGCTGTCTGGTTAAGGATTAAAAACGAGAGTTAAACTATTGCTAAATAATTAAATTCAAAGAATTAATTCTCCTTTAAGCTTTTTAAATAACTTTTCCTTGACCATTCCTGGCTCTCAGTTCCGTCATCTTCTTTCCATCGAACAGGAACAGAGATCTGAAGACAGGTGTGCCTCCACCCAAGCGAAACTCTGTCATCTTTCACCCAAGTTCGCAATTGAATTGCATTGCTCGCTCGTCGCTTTCCCAATACACATTTCTTGTCGCATTGCCGGCATTTTCACTAAATGAATTAATTAAATCACAAAAACGTAATTAGAAATTTCCACAATTGGCAATGCGAAGCAACACGAACGGCGACGACGTGCGGGAAAGCGGCGCCAAATGCATTTTCTTTCTTTCCAAGAATCCCTGGCATCTCGACAGTTTTCTATTTTATTTTTTGTATTTCCCCGAAGATAATCTCCCGAGTGACAAGGGCACACCTCGCCCTCCCAGAGGTTATTTTGGGAAAATCCCTAATCGATTCAAGTTCATGTAGATGGGCCATAAATTCAGAGGATACTCCACACATATGGAGGTATCGGTGATCTATAAATTGGCTGAATAAATTCGTGCGACTTACCGCTGCCGAACTGCGTTTCCTCAGCAGATTGTCCAGGCACAGTTGCAGCTCGAACGCCTTCAGATACAGCAGATGATAGCGATCCCTTAGCCGCTCCAAGTTGCCCTCGCCCTTCTTCGAGGGAGCTGCGGCTGCTGCTGCTTGGGGGGCAGAAATGGGTGTGGTCACCGGATCGGAGGCGAAGCCACTGCTCAGGCTGCTCGACTTTGTGGCCGCCGACTCGCTGGTTGACTCACTGGAGCAGTTGCTGGTCAATGAGGCGGGTTGCTGACTCGACAATAGTTGCTGTTGCTGCTGCTGTTGCTGGAGTTGCAACTGTTGCTCCTTTTCCGCGGCGCGAATGCAAGAGCTCACCACTCGAGCGTGTGATACAATTTCATGGTACAACACCTGGAATGAAAGGGGAGATTAAAAAGGTGTCCGTTGTGGGCTGAGCTTATGTGGCTAACATGACGTATACTTGATATGCTCAGGCGGCTAATTGATTAGGCCAACTCTGGGCAGGGAAATGGAAAGGGCAAAAGGAAAGGAGCAAAAGGTTAGAGAAAGGCGCGGTCCAAAAGGATATGGTTACAGCTGGCTATTTGACATGGCTTAAAGTGCATGTGAAGCATATTTTTAGCCAAGGCTAGGCAGGAAGTACAAAAAAAAACCTAGGAAAGGGCGCTTTTTCTTACAAAAACAAAACGGTCTGCCTTGATTTAAGAGTGATTTTCCTATAAGTTTTAATAGTCAGGCTCCCACCTTAAAATTCTGTGCTCAATTTAATCAATTCCCAAATGACTTTCTTCATCTTTAATCCCCGAATTTTATATCAAATCTGGGAGGTAGATTTTTCTCTTATTTCCAAATCACGCAATCGGAAATATTTCCAACGTTTAACGCCCATCTGCAGCGATATGCCATCGCCCATTTGTCACTTTAACAGCTGCCTCAGCTGCCGCCGGGTTATCCTCCAATGCAACCCCATCTCCGCCATCACTCCACCTTCATTTTCTGCCAAAGGTCAAGCTGGAAAATCCCACGCATTGCATAAGCTCTCTGTGCCATTGTTCCGCGATTAATCACAACGAGGGAAGAGAGAGAGAGCACAGAGAGCGATATTCAATTTATCAAACATCAAAAAAATAATTACAAGACAATTGACGCCGAGGGTTCAGAGGTGGCAATAGGCGGAAAGTGACACCCACACATGGTCCCCAGGCGAAGGAAACTCCCAAGCCAGCCTGGGACAAGCTTCCACAATCTTGGACATTGATCTCCATACAAACAGTTTAACCCCGGCGAACTCTTGCGTCACCGCGGACTGGCAAAATATGAAAAATCAACAGAGAGGTGAGCCCAGAAAAAAAAAACGTATTTTCCTTTTGGAAATTAGAAATCGATAAATACTCGGCAGGCAGGCAGACAGAGAGACTCTTAGAGACAACCTCTTCACCTTCACGGACTTTTATTTATGGCCCCAGACACATCCTTACTCAACTCGAGAAAAACTCGAGAAAAACTCGAGAAAAACTCGAGAAAAACTCGAGAAAACGGAGCCCAGGCCGAGCATAAATTTCAATTTTCACCTGCTTGATGTCTTCATTGACTCCCTTGCCAGGCTGGCAAATTGAAATGTCACAGAGATTGGGCCTCGCTTCGGGAGACTGCAAGTTTATGAAAATGATTTCCTCGGACAGCCAGCTTTGGCAGCACCCCTCCTTGATTTACTTCGGTTAATGGCCAAATTGACACTCAAAGGCAGCTGCCAAAACTCCAAAAAACTCTACTGCACCTCCAGTCTGCCATTTTCAGTTTGAAGAATGAACCGAGAAAGCGCAGCCGCTACTAAGATTTATGGGGAAGCTTTGGAAAATCGAAAGATCTTCCCCTTTCTCCTCTCCGAGTGGCGGGAAAGTTTTGACGGGCTGCCTATTTTTCTGTGGCTTACTTTTACTGCCATCAAACATCTTTGTTTAGTAAATGTAATTATATTGGATGAGTCTCAGTGACTGATTCGAAATTAGGGAATTATTTTGTCTACATTATTTTTAAAGCAATTTTCTGCATCGTTACGACAACTTGCAAATTGTTTTGCATTATGATTTTTATCATTATATCTAATTATAAGACAGCAGAGACAATAGAATTCTTTGGAGGAGCAGCGGGACACAGTCTTTATTTTCAGGGGCTTGGCCTGCTTGGTTAGGTAAGCAGATAGATAAGTGAACCCCAAACTTAACCAACATCGAAGAAGACTCTGCGCCGCTGGCAAAGAACAAACTTTGGAAGACCTCAAACTGTGAGTAAGACCTCAAAGACGAAGGAGTGGGAGTGGAAACAGAAGACCGAGGAGGAGGATCCGGAGAGGCAGGTGTGGGTTGATTATTTGCGATACTTGGGGCTCATTACCAGAATGAAAGACTAGAGAACCCGAGCCGAATCCGAACCCAACCCAGCCGAGACTCAACCTCTGGCCAAAGCCACAACATTGTATGTCTTTTTTTTTTTTTTTTTTTGAGGAACGCCTTTCTCTTTGTTTTCCGTCTCGATCCAAGTCGAGCCGAAACTGAGGTTGAACCACTCCCAATCTTGGCACGACTCCGGGCCCAAGTCTGGCGGCCCAGCTCGGGCCACTCGCCACCCACTGGATTGGCGATGGAGGAGCGCTGGAAATATGAGAATTTAGAATGCAGATGCAGAGAACTTTATGCAAAGTTCGTGACTAATCTGCGCGAACTTGAGGAGCGCAGCCGGAGCTGCAAGTATTTCTTATTTGATTTATTTTTTATTATTTTCCGCCCGCCAGACGACGTTCGAGAGGTCTCGAGATTATTGGCGAGCGTAGGAAATAATAAAAGAAATCAGGGAAAACAAATTGGAGTCGGTGCGACGACGCCGAGAGTTCTCCTCCAGATTGAAATCTGATGCAGAAAATATAAAAAACGAGCTCGGGAGAATGGCAAGAAAAGTGAATGTGTTGTATGGCCTTTTTTTTCTGTACAGTGGTGTGAAAGTGGCGGAATAAGAGGAGCCTCAATTTCTTGGCGTGATTTGGCAGAAATTGTACATCTGACAGAGAGGATCCCAAAGAAGCCGATAAAGTTGAAGTGTTCCCAGAACTTAAAGATGAAGCCCCAAGAGGGTTATTGATTTAATCCGATTACCTTTGGCTGCGGTTGCCAAAAGGTTTTCGCTTCAATTTCATTTCATGGGGAGTGCTTTTTCTTAGTTTATTCAATTTTAGTATTTTTAGTATAATTTCTTAGCTGAAATTCTCATTTTTACTATTAATTATATTTCTTTAAGCAAGTCTTTTTTGTAAATATTGAAAAACTATGATTAATGCCTACATTTACTCAGCTCATAATTACAATATTTTTTTTGAAAAATTCCCCCCTTGAAAATGTTTGTTTTTCGTTTAAACATTTTATTTTCTTCCGCCTAATTTTCCTGTCTCCACCTCGGATGCCTAATTTTTTTAGACTTAGTCAGCGGAATTGCAACACATTGTTGGGCACTGAAACGATTTACACTGCCTTCCAAAAGTCTGCCTACCAAAGGCGAGTTTTCCGCCTCGTTTTCCTCGCGCTGCTTATTCATGCGAAATGCTCATCGCCCTTCGCTCGGAATCGGAATCGGTTCGGAATAAGTTCCTCTAATGCGTGCGGCTATTTTTACTATTTCCACCAGCCGCGCCGGGCACGGGCACTTCGCGTATCTATATCTCTATATCTCGCGGATGCCTAGCGTCTGATGTCTGCGGCGAGGTTCGTTGACTCAGAGGCAGAGGCAGAGGCTTTGTTGTTTTTCGGCTGAGAATGACCAGAGAGTTGGGCAATCGGAATCCGAATTGGCCACACCGAAACCATAGAGACAACAGCAACAATAAGGCCCACGGATCGTACATTCATTATCGGAAATGTCAGTGCGTGACCTCGACCGCGTTTTTAGAATTTTACAATTCTTGTTTCTTTACATTTTATCGGTCTTCGGTCTTTGCTGGCAGGCAACGCCTTCGGTTATTATTGTCTGATTCAGCCTCCCTCCCCATTGTTGATATTATGAATAGAATTTTACACAACTGTTGAAAATTAAGCAGAGAGACTTTGATAAATGTCCGCAACTGTGCCTGAAAGTCGCACCCAAAACGTGGGTAGGTTTGGTCTGGGGTCATAACCCGATAATTAGACTCTAGTCACCATTAAAACATTTACCAGAAACTTGAAAAGACTCTGTGCTAATTCCTTTTCTTAAAACACCTTTGAAACCCTATCAAATCGCCATAAATCTCTTCCCAGAAGAAATCAAATTTATTGCCAATTTTTCATACCAGCAGGAACGAAGTCAACAACCCAAAAATTCCACCCAGAAATGTCGCTTGGAGAACACACATTTCCATCCGAGATGTCACATAAATTGGGAACGCACGAACAGCAAATAAATTTCCTGCCTTTTCTATTTATTTTTGCAAAACATTTTTGTGTGAAGTAGTCACGACATTTGGAACACTTCCAAAGCGGCCCCCAAAAATAGAGTTCAACGAAATGGAATTAGACGAGGAGGAGAACCAGGCGGCGACTCTAATTACCTAAAGGAAGCGGCTGGCAGATAAATGGGAAGCGGAAGGGAAGAGATGTTCGGTAAGGTGAGACTGGAGATTCTCCCGCCTGAAAGACGACCCCATAGGTGCAATTAATCAGCTGACCCAGAAAGCCACTCACAGCTTCTTAGCCAGCAGAATTGATGTCGTCGACGTGCTGTGACCAAATGCACGGGGAATTAACTCGGACAGGGTAAACCGCTTTGAAGATCCGACTCCGACTCCATCTCCATCCCGAGAATGTGTGAAGAGAGTCTGCAGTTAAAGCCCGACTTGGCCTATTGAGTAACACACATATCGGACAAGGAGTTTTGGGTTAGCAGGGGGGCTGCCTCCGCCTCCTCCGTTGACATAATCACGTCCGAGTGTCACGTTCACAGATGATGGCCGGAATCCCGTCTCGTCTCGGTCTCTGGCTTTTGTTGGCATCACGTTCGGTCTGGGGCCATGGGGCTTCGGGCCGCAGCAGAACAAGTTTGTCGTGAAAATCTCTGTTCTGTGTCTTCATTGTGGTCTCATTAGAAACATGTTACATGGAAACCGATTATGAAATTGCTTAATTCTCTCCTTAACTGTTTCTCGTAATTAATTTCAATGAAATTAGGAAAAGCGCTTTTTGATTTGGTGTGAAATAGTGTGACTCTCGAGGGCTAAAGTCGTATTTCGGGGAAATAGAAACTTAAACTTTCTAGTCAACTCAAGAGTGATTAGTTCTTGAGACCCTCTCACGTTCTGAGTCTTTGTAGGGCAAAGAAATTGTTGTGGGAAATTTATTAGCTTTGAATAAGTTAGTTTCCTTCAATTTCTTGAGTCAATAAATATTTAATCATGGTTTTTACATTCTCAAAACTGAAACTGAAAGTTGCCTCGTAATTCTATCATCAAACTTAACCCCAATTAATCCTTTAAACTCAGAGCTGTTAGCTGATAGCCTTATCTTCTGACACATTCTCGACTGACTTGATTTAACCCCCTTCGGGTCCCTCAGCTATTTGAACTTCCCCCCAGAACTTATCTGTAGAATTTCAAGCAACCTTCACTCGCTTGAATAGAACAATTAAAGATAATGTTCCCAAGCAAATGATGCAGCTTGGAATTGAGGGGCACGACTCACCCAGAAAAGTGCCTTGCCCCCGGGTGGAAGTGATTCAGAAAGCGAAATCGTTCGATTCGATAAATTGCACATAATAAGATACAATCGCTAGGCTAATTAGGCTTAAACCGAAACTGAAATCGATAAATACACAGACAATAAATACTATGGAGGCCAGGCCACCTGGACACGTTGTCTCGGAATCCCATTTGGTCATGTCGCTGACCCGAGTGAACTGTCAAAAATTGTGAAAATGCGTCGTGTATCTGCATGGAAAATGCCAATGGCAAATGCATTTCCTTCGCGCCTGTCCTGTCTCGTTTTCCATTTTCGGGTCGCCGCCGCTTGGCTTAACTCTGTCTGTGTGGAAATCAATCATGAAAAATATGCTGGCCATTAACAATTGGATTTGGAATCGAAATCGGCTTCGGATTTGGATTCGTACATCGAACATGTGTTCGGAAAGCCACAAACAAATGGCAATTTGTTGTTGATCTTTCCTCAATAATTCAAAATATTTGATTTACTTTCGCCTCGTACCGCATTTGACAGGTTTTATTGGGTTTTGTTTTGGCCCGATGCCGCCGCCTCGGATGGATGCCGCTCGATGTGACCAGTCGATCCAATCCAGTTTTGGCCTCATCTCCGAGAGGTTCTCTCCCTCGTTCACCCAGATATTATTCAGATATTCAGATGCTCAGACATTCAGGCGTGAATTTGACACCACTCGAGTATGAGTTTGGTTTTCGTGTGGTCTCCACTCCGCTCCGATTACCAAACTTGGCCATCTACACTTTTCGGACTTCTCTTTGGAGTGCAATTAAGATGCTGGCTGACACAAAAAGCTGAAGTTGAAGCTGAGGCTGAAAAGAGGCCGGCGGACGGACAACGGACAAGGTCACGAATATAGTTACCAGGCGGCGTCAATTACCCTAGGGGGAGTGGCAGTGGGAGGCCCAAGGCTGTGGGGCAGGTTAACCCCTGCCTTTGGCTGCCCAAATTGAGCAACTGAAGCGTGGCTCTGGCCACTGGACAATGAATCGTTCATTACGCGACTTTCATTTGATTTTTTAACTCTTTTTTTTTTTGGGCCCGCGGCAATTAAAATGAGATTATTACCAACGGTGGTTTTGCCGGCTTTTCTTTGCTGCTCTCTCGGAGATTTTCGTCGGCTTTGGTCAATGTACTATGTATTACCGCTGCTGGAAAATCAGTTACCACCAAGTCGAGCCCAAAAGACCAAGAGCCGAAACCAGAAACCCCGAACTAAGCTGCTCCTAACGACTTGTTAATTGTGTAATAAATAGAAAGCTGAAAGCCCGAACCTGAGCCGCGATAAAGGGAGAGAGAGATGCAGCCGGTAATCAGTGTGGTAATAATTGAAATTTAATACCAATGAAAGGGTTATATGAGGAGAGGGATACTGGTAACCCAGAGAACACTTTGAGAAAGCTTATGTCAAGTAAGAAATTGAGAGGCTGTTGGAATACCCCTATTCCTAAAGCTACGTACTCAGACACGCGAAAAGTGTTCCTAAGCATTGAGTCAAAACGAGAGGTCAATAGGCACCCGTAGCTTATACAAAAACACCATTCAGTATTTATCGGTTTAAGTATCTAAGATATTATTTGCAAACGTATACGATGGCCACACTGTTGGTTGGCTTCCTTCTCTTTTTCGTTGACTCTATGTAATAAAATGTATAAAATAACACAAATTAAAACATAACTAATCTGGGGTTATTATTTAAACATAAAAGAACATAAACTCCAACAAAAGCTTTAGTTTAAAGCCGCAGGGTAATTACTCCAACTTGTAGATATTATTTTTTTACAACCCCAATTCCAAATATCTTGTTTTAAGCTCTTTTATGGCAATTTAGCAAAATCCATCAACACCTAATCCATTTTAAAAATGTTTTCCCTAAGCTACCAACAGTAAGGCTTGTAAACTTCCACTCTCCAATAACAATAAGCTCCCCAATATCTCCACTAAGACTCTCTGCCATAGATAACCCCCTTTAGCCAATCATCCGAATGACATTTAACCATATTGAGTGGCCATAAAAGACAAATCCCCATACCCATAATTACGAGCTGCCGCCGAGAGATCTTTGAGCTGAAGATAAACGCGCGGCCATAAAAACAACTGAAAAATAACATCCCGAGGGGCGAAAAGGAAACAAATTAAAATCAAACAGATGAAAAATGGCAAACAAATTTCGTTGGTTATTTCGTTAACATTGCAAATGAGTGTGGGGTCCAGGGATTCGCTTTTACGTGTAGTATTTACTTTTTGGGGAGGGATGTCCTCGGGCCTGGAGCTGGAGCTGGAGCAGGGGCCTTTTGAAGATCCGCGACTGCTGCTGCTGCGGAACAATGAAAGCCTCGCCACACTTCACTTTCACTATCTTGGCTCTCGGCTGGCCGATGGAACATTCCCCATCCGATTCGATGCGATATCCCATCGAGTTTTCCCGCCATTACGACACCTCAATTTGCGATGCAGCGGCTTGGCTTCCCATGCCCAGAAGCCATGAAAATCTTAACGAAAAAAACCACACGGAGCCAGCTCCTCCCCCTTTTTTTTAGGATGTACAGGGACCCCCGACTCATTAGGCCCCAAACAAGTTCATAACTCTGGAGGAGGTGCAGGGTCAGGCCGAAAAGTAAACGAAGCAGCCACGATGACGATGTAGTTTGGACATGTGAGCGGCGGCGGCCCACAGCACCTGCGCGAGCACGATCCCAAAATGATTTTTAAAAGCCTCCTCCGAGTGGGAACCTTCCTTCCTGCTGCATCTCCATCTCCTCCTCCAAAGGGTGGAGACCGAAGTAAAAGTTCAGCCAAGAGCTGACCTCCCGCCTGCCTCTCGTGGCTTTTCATCGCTTCATAATCTCCTGCCTTGACGTTTTTTCGGTCAGGGAAACACTTTCCCGGGCCGATCAATCGATCGGTGCGATCGACGCTTCGATCCGGATGATTATCTTTCGGGGAACGTGATTTGCTACCACAGCAACGGAGGCACCAACGGCAGCGTCAGCGGTTAACCTCGGCGACATTATTTACTGCTCATTTAACCGCAAAACATGAATAATTTTCACGGGGCGTTAATAATCATCTTTAAGATGATGCTGGGGTTCAACAGCTCTTAGGAGAGACCAGAAAATAAGGGAAAAATTCCCATTATCTGATCAGAACTATGGGTAGCAAGCAGATCACATTAAGTGAAGGCAACTGTACCCGCATAATTTTTTTTATCCCTCACAGCAACTTTCTCTTCCCGAGATTTTTGAACAGTATCCCGGGCTTTGTTAATTTGTCAACGTTTTCCCGGGAGTGAAAGTTTCATTGATCTTCCTTGGAGTCTTAGTGCCACCGCCACCACAGGCATAAGCGAACTTATTCAACTCAATTGATTTCACGCAATAACCGACCGCCTTCGTATTCACACATCAACACCTCCTTAGGCTGCCTTGCTCCACACCAAGTTCATAAAAACGCGGCTTGGCTGTAAAATAAAACCAATATTTATTGCCAATTCGGCAATTGGCGAAAAACTTTATTAGCTATTTGCCAATTTGAATAAAACGAAGTGAAACGAGACGAAACGGAGGCCAGTCCCCGATGGAGGTAGGGAATAGGTGGAGGAGTATCGGTAGGCGGAACACACCTCTCTTTAATGATTGAATGTATTTGCCCATGAGTGGCAAGCAGCAAGTGGCAGAAGCAATCGAAGCTGCACCTTGTCACGTGTGACCAGACTTTAGGGATATGAGTAACCTTGCAGTGTGGACGTTCGCTCATAAGTGTGGTATTATTTAGGATACTCTTTAGCAGTAAAGTAAAATCAAACCAATTATAAATGACTTGGTATCAAGATCAACAGATCTCTGTAATTGCAGTCACCTAATTATTGTAATGCATTGTAAATATAAGATCTATGCATGGATAAGCCCACATACAAGCATCCTTTGCATTGACCATTAGCTTTTGAGCAAAAAAACAAACTGCGAGCCAAGTTTCAATGCATTTGCATGATCCCTTTAATGATCCCTCGATCGACAATGTCACTGATAAAGGCCCAACAAGGCATCAGAGGTAAGACTTCCATGGCATCTTCTCCGGCTGCACATTCGAGAAATGCCAAGAAGCATAAGCACATATCCATGTATCCATCTGTAGTATGTAGCGATCCCCTGTCCCTAATTTACCCCCGACCATCCATCGAGAGTTCCCCATCTGTCGGTTGGGAGTCCGATTCGTACTCGAACTCGGACCGCTGTCAGATTGTGTATCTCTGACTCTGGTTGTTGCTGTCTGTCAAAGGCAAAAAGTGCATTTCTTCGATATTGGAAACAATTCGAACTCTGTTAATGCTGAACTTTTTCCCCTTCGCTCTCTGCTTGGTTTTGTTTGGGTGGCTTTTCTTCGTTTCTTTGTTTTTGCTGTGTGTGCTCTCTTCCGGCAGTGTACAATGTTGTTTTCTTTTTTTTTTTGTATTTTGTGGCATCAGTTTTTCCCTGCTTTGTTTTTCCTTTTCGTTGAAGGCTGTCAAAGAGATTTTGTCTCGGCGATTTGCAGTTGATATGCCAAAAGGTTTTTCCCTCCAGCTCTCCTGCCTTTTCTTATTTTCTTTTCTATTTCCGCCAGCCCGCGATTGAGTCACATCACGACTCTTGGCACCTTGCCTCGCTCGCCATTTGCATTTATTCGCACCTGGCTCCCAGGTTGCAGGCTGGGAATCGGACATCTTCGCCGTGATCCCGCTGCTGCACCTAACCCTCATATTTGTACGATCCTTACGTGACAATGGTGGCGAAAGACAGAGGTCATTATCATAAAATCGCCACGTGATCGAGTCAACACAAGTGGCTGGCAGCCGACAAGTGAACTTTCTAATATAAACATGAGCAGGAGCTGGGAACAAAGTCTCCTCCTTAAAGAAATCAATACGCTTTATATTTCCCACCGATCAATCTATATAAGTCACGTCTTTTCCCTTCCATCGATGATTATTCAACACTTGATCGATATTAACCGATCGAAGCCTAAATGACAGCAATTAAAAAATTTCAACCACTAAAAGAGGCCACAAGGCAGAGAAAGCCAATGAACCGAGACACGAATGAATGTTAATTATGAAATGAAAATCCCAAATATTTCAACAGTTCGAAATAAATCCTTAATCTCGGTCCATCATCGCCAAAAAAAATTGCCAATTGGCAAATGAACGAGTATGTTTGCAGCATTTTTTTTCAGTTTTCAGTTTTCGGTCTTTGGTTTCGTTTTTAAATTGCCATGAAAAATTAAAAATTGCACGCAATGCCAAAGCGGTGGAAGAAATAATGGCAAATATGAGCGGAGTTTTGGAGTTGCGGCGTCGCGGAGTGAGAGAAATATTGTTGATAGTTTCGGACATGAGAAATGGCAACTTTAATTGCGGAAACAAATCAACGGAAAACCAATGGAAAATGCTCCTTTTTACTCAATTTTTGGCTGGGAAAACTTACGCAACCTTGGGTAGATTTACGACTAGATTTGGGGCCTCTTGTGTGGAATTCTTACCTAGAAAGAGAAGAGAAGAGAAGGAGAAAGTGAGTTAGTGGCGACACAATTGAAAGCGACTTGAAAGGGGACTAAATAGGGGAAATTTATGGCAGCATTAGGGGAAAACCACTTCCAGAACGATCTATAAATATATTATTTATGACTAAATAGGGTCCACAAACACCAGATGATTTGTTTGGCTTAGCAATTTGGGACTTGGGATTGAGATCTCCTCCCCTCCAGTGGGTGGCCACCACCAACAAACAAATCCACAAACTGACAGCTCTTTCCCGCCTTCATGGGAAATATCTCCAACTCAAGTGGAGTTCTCCAGGGGTCGGGGGACAGG
Source organism: Drosophila tani (assembly GCA_008042535.1). Classification (NCBI taxonomy): domain Eukaryota; kingdom Metazoa; phylum Arthropoda; class Insecta; order Diptera; family Drosophilidae; genus Drosophila; species Drosophila tani. The sequence goes on from VNJO01000538.1 coordinate 86,122, forward strand.
GCTAGATTGCTATGCTAATTGAAAAGCGAACGAGAAAAGCTTTCCACTCGGCTGGGAAATTTATGTATCAACACACAGAGAGTCGGAGGCCCAACAAAAAGAATTTTCACCCAATTTTCTGGCTCGTGACATTCGCGTGGGTGTGGAAATAGTGGGAGGTCGGGGGCTTGGGCACGCGACGAATTTCATCGATTGGCCTGCGGTGGCACACACTCAGTGTCTGGCTCTCCTGGCGGTGGCCTGATTTCCTACGGAATGCATTTCCCCTTGGCAGTCGATAGAAAGTTCCTACAAATAATGTGACTGGCGGAAAAAATCGATAAAAACCAGCAAACAACAAACTTTGCCCCACATTGTGCCCCAGTCGAAATCGATAAGATAAAGAGTCGAGCTGAGCTTACTGCCTTCATTGTTTTGGCTGACATTTTATTAATTGGAGGCATAAATCATCATAGTTTGCGATAACAAGAGAGGGAATAGATGAATCGAAAGTAATTAAATGGGGAGTATATAGCTGAATTTATAGAGGCTTTAACTGAGTTGAGTCTAGCTCTTTTCCGACTTAAAATCCACACAGTTTTTTAACCGAAAACCCCAATAAACCCCATTCCCCAATCACCTTTTTCCATATGGCATTTTTTCCACGCTTTGATGCGCTCCAATGGATTTGCAAGCTCCTTAAAATATTACGGATTTATTATGGCACCAGCAGAGACAGAGGAAAAGAAAAAGAGTTCGACAAGTTGAGTGAGACATTCCCGCATGGCTGGAACTGCGAACGAGACACATGAATGGCAAGTGGAAAATATGCAAATTGTTTATGTAAACAGGGGAAGCTACCAGCCAAGGCCGCAAATAGGAAATGCCCGGAAAGAGCATGGGTGGCATCGACATCTCGACATTCAGGAGGTCTCTGACCCTGGCATAAGGGTATTTCCATAAGGAAAGCACTATTAGCACAAGATCAGAGGTTAACAGCAAAATAATAACCAAGAAGAAATACGGCACAAATTGTCAGCAAATCTGAAGGCAATTTCATGGCCTGTCAATCAATTCGAGGAGAGAGAAATCCTGAGAAAAGGGCAGTCGCAGTCGCAACTGAAGATTTATATGGCTGCAATTGCCATTCCGGCAAAGAGTTTTCACATTCTGTGATCATTTTTTGTGGCCGCAACCCCGGTTCAAAGGTTAGCATAATATTTTTTGATTGCATTTCAATTGCTGGCCACATTGGCCATAAATCTTGCACAAGTGGCAAAAATTAAAAGTCATAAATTATGATAGAAGCCAAACCGCAATTCCCATTCCCATTCGGCCAACTTTAACTGCTGCGACTGTGCAACTGCAGCAGCCACTGCAACTGCAACTTTCAATGCAGCAAGCAGGCTGGCAAACGACCCCCTTTCCCCGCTAGAGAAAAATTCAATTTTTGGCCACTTTAATTACGCCGATCCGTAAATAGAGTCAAAGTTTACCAAAAGAGCTGACAGCGGATGACAACCGTGCCGGCGCTGGAGCTTGAGCTGGGCCCAGTGGGTGGCTAACGACTTTTTAATTGAAATTACCCTGGGAGCTGGGAGCGCGTTTCCCTGGAGGAATTTGTGGCCATTCGTGGAGAAGGATAACGGGGGAATTTGTCAGAAAGATAGTATCCTATAATGATGTGATGAAGTTGTAGAGTTGTTAAGAGATTATGAATATTTATACACTTTTTATTGTTGAAAACTATCAGATCTATTTATTAAATTTAATTTAATTGAGACAATAAGTAAGAAAGCTACAACGGACAGACGGACAAACGGACAAAAGACCCATGATGGGTTAATCGACTCGTGACGCGGATGAGGAAAATAAGAACTTTGTGGGGAAGGTTCCTTTTGCTATTTATATTCATTTTCTTCTGTTCTTTTGTCATTAAAATAATATTCATAAAATTCCAAAAACCAATGCCTATTTTTCCTTAATTTTCCATCATGTGAAAAACATTTTAATCCCATCTTTGTGCTATTCATGTTCTCCTCAAGTCGAAAAATAAAGCTTACATGTGTCAGCTGTTGCTCCAAACAAAATAATTTACTTTATTCCAAGAGACCATGTGGGTTGAGCTTCTTGCTCTGTGCTTCTATTTTGTATGCTTGCTTGTGGTTCTTCGTGTTCGGTGACATGGGCTTAATTATTTTTTAAATGATTTCCCAGCTTTTTGGGTACTCTTGTCGGGTTTTCCAGCCCACAGACGAGCCCAAGGGAGACCCAAGACCCAAGACCAAGCCCTGAAACCATTGTTTGGAGAGTTTTGGACGCCCACACAGAATGAATGGGAAGTGGTTACCCGCGTTGTCGAAGGCACAAATTAATCTCTCCCTGAACCGAAGTGATAACAGGCATAATAAAGTTTTCAACACTCCGTGTGGAGGCTTCGGGAACGGAGCTAACGATCTGCCCACAGATGCGAGTACAACATGCAACATTTGAGCTTGAGGATGGGATCCCGATCCCAAATCCCAGTCCAATCCAAGCAATTCCCCTCCATGACGTTGTCATTTGGGATTGCGTGACGATTGCGCATTTCTCGTCGCAGAAAATTGAATTGAATCTTCGATGCTGGTGCTCCTCGTACTTGAATTGATGAGTTTGATGGGTTTATAATGTTTGAAAACGCCAAGAGGAAGCGTTCGGGAGAAGTCTTCATCGAGTCTGAAGAGATTTATATTGTCTTACGCAAGCCAAGGACTTGGCCGAACCTCTGAACTTTCCACCAACTAACCTTTCCTACAAATTATTGTAAATTTTCGGAGAGCAACTCTCATAAATTAAAGTTGCGCCTAAACCGCACCCGTCCATCAATTTTTATTTGCGCCTTCAACTTGAGACGCTCGCGCTTTTCGGGGCTTGTCGGGAAAACAGATATTGCCAACGAGATAATGACGACGAGGATGGGACTCCGGCTCTGTCTATTTGGCAATTCAAGAGCATCGCGATAAGCCAATAAAAAATCATAAAAAACAAAGAAAACTGCAAGCTGTAATTGCAATTGTATTTTGTAATTGGAAAATGGAAAGGCTGCGCGCGGCCCGAGCCTTGTTTTATGGAGATGATGACTCAAAGGCAGAGAAAGTCAGGAACTAGAATCAAGGAGCAGCGGATGCCGCCCACCATGTCAAAGTGGAAATTGGAGAGCTCTGAGAGCTCCGAGTTGATGATGAGTTGCCACCCACTTAATGTTGCTGCAACTTTCCCCATCCTCAGCTACTTTCCAACTACATCTATTTGCTGGTAAATACATTTTTAATTATTAAAAACTCTGTTAGTTGTCGAAATTCATTTAAGTTGCTTGTGATTTTCCCCGTTTAATTATTAAACTAAGCGCAGGCATCTGGAAAACTCCTGAAAATAATTATAGCCGAAATAAGACAAGAGTTTCAATTACCGAAATACACGACTGACGAGCTGAGGAGAACAGGTGGTTACAACGACTTGGCTCTCTTGACAGGATAGCAATTTCCCCAATCTCTCGCCCCTAGCCACGCCCACACACTTACAGTGGCGCGTGAAAATTTTATTGCGATTGTTTTCAGCGATAATTGGGCCTGCTCAGCCCTGATCTGGTCATGATCGCGGGATTCTGCTTGGGAAATGACACCCATGGAGGCCGAGCCGGAAGAGATTGGACTCCTCGGCTCGATCTCTTTCTCGAGTTTCCTCATTACGGAAAATTACCCCGGCTGCTTTCGGCACTCGTGCCAAAACCCAGTAGCAGTAGCACCAGCTCCACGCTAATTCACACCTTGGCGCGGAATTGGATTCGGCGGGGGCCATCATTATCGCAAATGGAGGGGCTGCTGCCCAGCACAAATCGTTCTCGTTTGCCGGTCTCCAGAACGACGAGGAACAGGAGAGTTAACACCTCTAATCAGCGGCCAGGCCAAATGTCAGTTTTCATTGGCCGAGAGACCTGCAATTTCCTTTTGAGATGCTGATAATTTTCCAAGGGTCTTCTCTTTCGAGATCTACTTACATTAGCTTCCCAAAAGAAAAGGGTATTAACAAGTCTCGTTTATTTATCATTTAAACTCGAATAAAATTCAAGTGTCGGTAAATTCTCAAAACATTTTCTCAATTTCCCTCGCAACTTCCTCTTAGTTAAAGTTAAATACCACTTTCACGCCCGCACCACACATTCTTTATTTGAACTTTTCCCAAACATAGTTTTCACACTCTGGCTAAATGGAAATGCTTTTCGTTTTTGCATTTCCGCGTGCAGTTTTCCGCACAAAAATATTCCAAGTGGGGAGGGGGCGTGCCAGCCGCAAAAAATTGCGCGTGAATTGTTCGGTTTTTCGCTCGTGACTCTAGTGCAAACTCTACTTGGCATAGTTGATGGATTTCCGGGCTTTTCTTTAATCAACGACCGCCACCCTCAATTATGCAAACGAATTTTCCAGTAATATGGGGGAAAATGGGAAAATGTCGGGGAATTAAGACGGGGGCAAAGTCATCATTTAGCTTGATTCGCCGAGCATTTTTCGGGCTTCCTTCAAGGCAAAGACAAAGTCCCTTCTTTGCATAATTAGCTGACCTCTAAGGTCTAATAGGAGGCTTAGGGTCTCCAGGGTCTCGCTATATTTGCATACGAGTACGAGTCCCATCGAACTTGATACGAGAATTAGCCGGCGAAAAATGGTGAAAGCCAATTGCCAAGTGTCTTCTTCAATGACAGATGGCTGGTGGGAAGAGAGGAGCTGGTGGGAAGGTGGAAAGACCTCCAAAGTGGGAGGTGTCGACAGGGGTTAACCGAATTAATTTCCCATTCAGCCGCCGCTCAGAGAGATGGCCCCGAGCGGATAAGGCAAACCCAGGAGACTGGCCGCAGCAAAGCGGAGAAAGACTCTGGCCTGACTTTTACTTGGCCCCCAAAACGCGAACTTATGGTAATACCCTATCCCCAGAAGGTATTTAAGATAGTTTATCATTAAAAGAAATTAAATAAAAATAAATTATATAGATTTTTCTGCAATAGTGGGAGTGAAGTTATAAGAAAACCAATTACCTTATAGAAGTGAAACCTGTATATACGTGAAGGAGTTTTACTACTAATAGCTAGTAAAGCCTCATCAAATATCTTCTCTTTTAAATTTAAGTGTGTATTTTTTAAGCTAGACTTACTAAATGTAAATTAAATTATAAATAAGAATCTCCTCTTAGAGTATTTAAATCCGCGATCGCTGGCGCTGACTTTGACTCTCTGGGTACGATTTCTGGTTTGTCTCTTGGCTCAATTTGGGGATGCGGCGGGGTTATCACAGGCCCGACATCTTCCGAAAAAATGCAAAAGCAATGTTATGCTCGCGGGGGCGGAACCGGGCATACATATTTCAGTTGCCTGGTGTTTGGTGTGTGTTTTGACTTTTCCTTAATGGCTTCCGTTGAACTTGTGGCCATCGGAAAAGCAAAGAAAAAAATTGAGCTGCGGGAAGGTCACGAACGTCAAGTGCGTGGCTTATGCAGGCGTTGCCAGAGGTGGGCACTGGGGATCCCCCGGGGGCACGTGACTTTTTTTGGTCAGGTGGGGTAATTAAGCGGGAGAGCCAAGCAATTGGTCAACGCCAAAGGCGGCAATGAACTCTTGCCCGCAAACACACAGAAAATGCATTATCGATAAGTTAGTTGCATCATTCGGAGATCGAAGAGTGAAGAGGAAGTGGGAAAAGGTGCATCTCAGCTACACAGGCAGAAAAAGCTAAGCAAACAGGGCTTTAATGGATTTAGTCATAAACATTTTAATAGTATTTTATGCAAACTTGATTAATATTTAAAAATGTTTAAGTGCATATCATTCCAAATTTCAGTGTTCCTCTACTAAATTCTTCATCACTCAAACTTTTTCTGGGGTGAGACTCCCTCGAAATGAGGGGGGAAAACTTCAATTCCAGAACAACCAGCTAAACAATAGAAAAACTCATAAAAGGAAATTGTTTTCTGTGTTTATGGATGGAAAAACTATGTTGTTATTGCCGGTGGTGCAAAGTGGAGGCAGGTGGCTGGAAGGAGGGTGTACGAGTACGGAGCACTATGAAACCCCGGGAGAAACTCGGTGAATTGGAACGAAAGCATTTCACGAAGGCGAAACGAAGGCGGTCTGTGGTCCGTGGTTGAAAAACTGAAAATGAGCAATGGAAATGGGAATGGAAATGGTAATTGCAGCGGCTTTGAGTATGATAATGAGTGTAGCATGTGCTGGGTATAGTTTTTCTATTTTTTGGGTGGAACTGAGAGCGGAAACTAGAGTTCTGCCTGTAACTAGTTTACCTTAGTTCTGGCACAAGTTCGTGAGGTGTAAGTTTCCACATCAATCACTCAAAAGATACTTCTGACAATTTAAGTTATTATTTTTTAACTTTATTATTTAATTAAGTTATTACCCCATATGAATGGAAACTACTTGTTCTTCCTCCACTTGTTCTAACTTTTCTCTCTAATAAAAGCAGTTTTCACTGACTAGCTCCCTCCTTTCCATAAATTTCACCCCCGGGACCATCTGTTTGTAGCCTCCCTCTGCCCAACAGCTGTCCCATCCGTATCCCACATCTCCCTAGCTCATATCTCATTCCATTTCTCCCATTAAATAACTGTCAGTATACAAATTTATTATTCGGCAACAAATCAAGGCATCTCATCTCGCATTACAGGATGCATTTCATGCTCGGGGGCGGAGACCTAATGGGGATACAGCTTTTTATGACCACCATTAAGTGTGACCACCGAATCTGGGTTAATTAGTGTTGCCTCACAGCAAGTACTAAGCCCTGCCAGATACAGATGATAGTGCTCCGAATTAAACCCGTTTGCTCTTCAGTTCGTTCCGCTCCAGAGTGGCAGAGTTGCTACAGAGTTGCTGGTTTCCGGTCGCATTTTTTTGGTTTTATTATTATTACCACTAGACTAGAGTTGACTTTAATTTGAATTATTTGGGAGACCCACATAAGCTGCGCTAAGTGCTCGGAAAACCTTGTTCGCTGCACAAATGTTACAGGGAAAAAAAGTGGCCATAACCTTATCAGGTGCATTTGCAACCCTCGATCTCGTTTCCGACCAGAAACACGCCATATTTCATCACTATAATAAGGGGATATAGTATCCCTCCTGTGGCCTATGTGACCAACTGCAGGTGCCACACATTTTAATGAGCCACTTAATTAGATTTGATTTCCACTGTGATTAACGATTGCCGCTATATATGCCATTATTTTTATTGATTTTTTGATAGCAGGGGGAAACTGATAAAGTATTTGCCATTAATGTTTACAATTGTGGAAAAAAGGCGGCGAAAATGAAGTCATAAAGGCCTTAAGCTACCATTAAATGATATGGGAATCCGTAAATGATTCCATTGTTCTTTTATTTTAAACTCAAAGGCTTACAGATGGTGAGATCATGTAGCATTGAATGTAACATTTGAACATGACCACATGGAGTTCCATAATTAGTAGCTTCCCTTTGGCACGAACTTGGCAGTGATATCATAGTTAAGTGTGCCAATTCCAGGCTCACAATTAAGTGCTCCATCTGATCTCAAGCTGCTCCATCTGCTCCGCCCACCTTCCCAGAAATCTGACAGCGATCTCCGGGAATCCCTTGAATGACACGGGCTACTTCAAGACTGGAGACCCTTTGGGGCTTCGCTCCCCCCGACAATTAATGCCTCAAAAACTTGACTGCGCGACTCTCGGGCAAAACTGGAACAATCTCTCCTGCCCGGCCCGCTCTCCAGCCCCTGCCTTTTGAACCCATGCCGCAATTTGCAAATGAAGTAAAAGAGACAAAAAGCGAAGGGAAATCGAGGGGAAAAACAAAGAGGCTCTCCGCAACGGTATAATTAAGTTGGCCTCATCAGCCATTTACGGCTTTTGTTGGTCTACAGAAACAGCAAAAGCAGCAGCAGCAGGCGATCGCGTTTTGTAGCACAGACCCTACTCGGCCCGGGCCAGTTTTGCAAGCGGAACTTGAAACTTTTCACCAAAAAGCCGGGGAAACAACGGTTCTCGGTTCTGGGTTCGTTCTTATGGCCATAATGCGGCCATTGTTTGTCTAATTAGATTTTGAAAGGCACGCAAATCGCAACGCAAATCGGAGATACAGTTATGACAGATCGCTTGGGCAACGGCTGGGATATACATTCATATATCTGTGTCTTTGTCGGCAAATTGTATCGATTTTTCTCCCCAAAAAAACTGAAAGCCACAGCAGCGCTGAGCTGGAAAAACAAAATGATTTCCATGGAATTTTTCTACTTGGCATTTTTGCGGTTTGGCCAACAAAAAACTAAGCTAGGCTTGGCCAGGCCAAGACAATTAAAGCCGAGAGCCGAAAGCCGAGAGAAATACTTACGAGTACCCACGAAATAGGTTTGGACTTTGGCTTACCTGCAACGAGAGAGAAAATGTAAAGAATTTTATTAGTTGACTTTTCTTTTTGTTTCTGTTATTTCTAGGGGCTCGTAAAAATGCTTTTGAACTTTGCCACTGACTGCGACTCTTCAAAGCAGATCAAAAGTCGTAAACTTCAAATTAGTTGGCTGAAAGCCTGAAAGGGGGGCAAAGTTTTCCCCAAAACTCGGCGACAAAGTAAACTTTTACGATGTCGTCAGGGGCCTTAGTTTTATATTAATTTAATTAGAGGTTGAGGGGGAAGTCTAATTTGATAAGTGAGATATGCAGAGAGAATAGAGAATGGCAACGCCCACCAGATGATTCATGATCCCAGTGATCGGCAGACACTAAAGTACCTTTTAATGACCCAAATCTTTGTTCTAAATCTGACAGAGCAGGGCATTAAAACCCTTTACTGGAAATTTTCCATTGCACAACAGTTCCTTACCAAAGTAGGCCCTAACAGGGTCAAGTAGTTAGTGGTGTTAATTTATCTTAACCAGCTAAGGAGGTTAGGGAAAAGTCGGTTGGCTCACACTTTTCACTTTCGTTTCGAGGCATTTTTCCCCCCAAAAAAACATTTCAAAAGCGCCGCACACTCGCTCACACACGCTTACACCTCTAAGCACAACAGTAGCTTTGATTGACGCTTTTATGGCAGCTCCAACTAACCAACTATCCAGCCTCGCTGACCACACAATGCAGTTTTCTCCATTAAATAGTTGTAAAAGTAAATATTATCACACCGCGGCGGCGACTGGCCGAGTCTTTGTCTCTACAAAATGTTTATTAAAATTTCAATTTCGACCGAAAATTGCTGCTGCGATTTGAATGCAGCGATAGCCGAGTCACTCGCTCTAAAAATGTTTTAAACCATATATCTGCACAAGTGCTGGTCAAGTGGCTTAGGTAACACACACAAAATACAATTTATTTGCGGCTTTTATGAGCAATTAAAAAATAAGTCCTGAACCCGGCCAAAAATCCCCCCATTCCTCCCGTCGAAAAGGCGAAGCCGGACAAGAGCCCCCAGACAACCAACCAACTTGTTGCCTTCTCTGTCCACAGTTGGCATTTGATATCGATGATGTCTTTGTTTCATTTACGAGCCCAGAGAAATTATGCAAAACCTGGCTCACAGCAGGGGCCAGAGCAGAGCATGGCTTAAGCCAAGAAAAGCCACTCGAAGAGATCGCAAGCTGCAGATTTTTGTGGTTTCCAGAAAAGGCGGGGGAAATATGTTATGGAGGAGTGCAAAAATAAAAAACAAGAAAAGAAACTTGTGACAAAAAGAAAAGATATCTTTATACGTGGATCATACAACTATATGTAGTTTCTGACGTCACAAGTACGGTGCGTGGCATAATTGTTATACGAGACTTGGTATTTAAAGAAAAACTATGGGAAAGGATCGGAAAATAGGAAAGTAAAAGGACATATAGCATAAGAAAAATTCCAAGGATTACTATAATCATGATAACGAAACATAAGCCACATTTTCATAAACATTTGGGAACAAATTCTGTTCAGAAAATAAGTTAAAGGTACTCATTAAGTCGAAATATTTTATTTAATAAATTTTAAACTATATATATTTATAAAAATAACAAACTAAAGCTCACACATTTTTCAAGCCATTTAAGATAAATTAAAAAGTTCAGTTTCCCTTGATATAAGACTGCCTTTAACAACCCCTTCCTTCATTAATACCTTCTCTTGCTTTCTTCCACGAGCTTTAATTCGATAATTCGATAATAAAGCCGCGACTTGTAAATATTTTTGAAACAAAAACTTAAAACCCTAAATTGCAGGGCAGTTACAGTTATGAAACTCACTGTCTATGCGGTTAAATGGTTGCCTCAACCGATGTGTATAATCAAGGGAGTAAAAGGTATCAATTACAGCGCAAAAACCCTCGAAGCTGCAGAAATTTATATAAAAGCATTAAGCATAACCCTTGTTTCCCTTTTTTCCCGGACTTGTACGATTTGTTATCTCCACCGTTGACTTTCCCGAAAAAAAACTGAAAACGAAAGTGTTTTCGGCGGATTGGCGGCAAGGCAAGTGCAGCCTCCTCTCGTATGCGTGATAAACCAATTAACTGCAGACCAAAAAATCACCGAAAAAAATAAAAACGAAAAAGTGAAATTTGCGGCACAAGGCAGGGGTCAAGAGAGCAGTTCATAAAACATATATGGAGATTGTGTTTGGATGGTTTTATGTCTTGGTTTTGGTTTGTTTGGACAGTTGCCGCATAGAGATGTCAGTCAAACGTCGAAGAAATGTTTAAAAAGCAAAGAACTCTCAGTTGTTTTTCTTAAAAATGCCTTCTAATGGGTTTTTGGGAAACTTTCTGAACAGTTCCGAAAGGTGACAGAGGAATGGTAATATTTTTTAGCCATCATGTGTCATGTGGCACACTTTCAGCTTCTGTCTGTCATTTCTCTGAGTGAATATCACTCTGTGTTTGCAGATCTCAATCAATCAAGCCTGAAAGGCGACAGACAAAGCTAGATAAACATTAATTGAGTCATTAAGAGCAAACAAGACAAGGCGTTGCATGATTAGATAAAATTGTATATAATTTGAAATGGTTATTAAACGAATAAATAATGAAGCAAAGAGAGAGAACATTCCGGGGAGTGGTAACTAATTAAAAATAAGTGATAACAGAGTAATAGATAATTCAGCAACAAGGTCAATAACTCGATATTCCCATCGCTCTTCTTCGCAGGCCAGACAATCTTTCAATCTGCAGCTCAATCATCCACCATTCCATGATGGTCACTACATGTGTTCACCCTTCCAGAACTCGCAATTCACAATTAATTGAATTATATACCATAATACTCAACTCCAGTTCCGAGAAGCGATTATTCTATAAAGCGAAGGCTAAGCTCCGCTCAAGTTCCTCACTTCTTTTTCGGAGTGGTTCGGGTTCGGGCTTTGCGTGTTTTGTCAGACGCAATCTAACGGAAATGTTTGTCCATACCTCCGCCGATTTCCCCTCGGATTTCCACCAATTTCCCTCCGCTGCCGAATGATGTAAGAAGAACGGGGCTCGGCTCCAGTCGAAGAAGGGGCTTGGTCGCGCGTCTCGCCTCCGTAATGGAGTGGAAGTCACTTTATTATTACAACATTTTCCATTTCGCCTCGCTAAAATAATAATTCGCGCTTCATTTTTTACAACACACCAACAGCTACGAGTACAGAACGAAGCGTCGACCATTGAAGGAGCCATTGACCTCGAGGTTGGGAGATGGCCAGGCTAAAGTCCCAGTCCCAGTCCCCATTCCTTACCGATCCCAGTCTGCGCTGGACGACAACCTGGCGACGTACAGCTTAGGGCATAATTATTGTTGCTTTTTGTTGTGTTTTTAAGGATTATTATAACGAAACTATTGTTATCATTAAAATACTCGATTTATAATTATTTCAAAGACCCAAGGAGGAAGTTACTTGCTAGTTCCATAAAAATCAGAATTTATTCTCCCTGTTGAAGCTTCAATTATTCAATTACAGACTAGATAGCAGACGAAACCCGCATAAATAACTTGATACAGAAATTATTTGTATCGAATTTCGCTGTCAAGCTCACGGATTATTTATGTGCCCTTGAATTCCTGGGAAGCCAGCAGCGGATAATGAGCTTCTTTTTGGCATCGCCCCTATTATGCTGCCTCCTGCTGTGGCAATAAATCCAGAGCACACACATCGCCGCGGCGGAGCCCAGAGCTGACCGGCACTTTTGCCTTGGCCTGGACTCGCGAAGGAGGAGGGTTTGGGAGCCAGAGCAAGAGCAGGAGCCAGCTGCATTCAGCACGTTTCAGCTGTTTCCCTGGAAATTGTCGTCGAACGAGCGGCCGAGCATGACGACTTCGCACACTTGCAACATTGCAACATGTTGCCGCTGCAGACAGAGTGAAGTTCTTGGCAGCACATTTCGTGTGGCAATCGAAGCGCGGTGTTGCAACTGGCCAAAACTAGTTTACCCCTTAGAAGTCACTAATTAGAGCCCGGGAAAAACTGAAAACTAAAAACCCGCAAGACCAGCGAGGCGCAAATCGATTACAGATATCGAGTCTGCTTCGGGCAGCGGCAGCACGAGTCGATTAATCGATTGTTAATGATGCAACACTGGCCAGCAATGTTGCCTAAAGTAGATGTCAGGCCGCGATCATTAGGGATTAACCAACTGGAAAAGCGTTTAGGGGCTTAGCCAGAGAGCCTCAATGAGCAGCGATTAATCATGCATCGCAAGATTAATGGAGAGCTTGTGGAAGGGAAGAACTTTGTGGGCCAAGCTCTAAGCAAACACACTCGAGGGGGATGAGTGAGTAGAGAGATTTGTTCAAGGGATTATTAATTGTCTGAAAGAAGTACATACCCCGAGGTATTATTCGAAAATTTGCATAAGAAAAGGGAAAGAAAATTAAGAACTTAGTATGCTTAGTAAACGAATGATTTTAATGAAAGCCTCTGGCCCCGCAATCAAGGTTACTAATTGTTTAACCCACTTTTAACAACCCAACTTAAATTCTCAATTCAAATTAACCTTTTTCTAACCTTTCACGTAGCTCCGAAATCAAAACAATCCACAAAACCAACAGAGGGGCTTTGGTTTTCCAAATACTTGTATATATTGTATATAGAAGAGATCATTACCGAAATAATGAGACCATACCAAATTGCTGACCGCAAAAAAACCTAGATACCAAAATGGAATTACGTGCGGGGCGGCGATCGAACGTAAAAATTAGTCCCAGGCGGCTGTGGAAACCGATCTGTGGGGGCGTCAATTTGAATTGAAAGCACGAGCTTGATCTGGAGAGATTTACCACCTCCCTTGCGCCGCAGACATATGATTATTAATTTGATTTGTAGCTTTTTTCGTGCAATTTCCTTCACTTTCCTTGCAGAAACAACAACTGAAAATGCCCCAAAAGAGTTTTCTTTGGCGCTCCGCGGCAGATTTCACTTTTCTTTTGTTTTTCTCTGCATTTTTCGTTCGCTTTTTTAAATTTTTTTGGGAGGTGGATCGGTAATTTAATCCGGAATTTGTAAGCAATTTGCCCGAATGAGTTTTCAAAAAGATTTCAATGTCAAAGTGTGGGTTGGTCGGGCGCCTCCTCCTTCACGGATCCGAGGAGTAGGAGATCCGTACGACGCTGCTTTTGTTGTGTTAATGAGCAAATATTGCCTCGAATCTGCTGGAAAAGTCAAGGGAGGGACAAGCAAACGCCATAAACTAAATCTCATTAGGGCGCAACAAGGTCCGAGAGCTGTAACTTGTCAGCCTTGCACAAATTTCATAAATCTCCCATCTCCCGTCCCGAATCCGAATCCTCTTTCTTCTCCGCATGGCGACTGGCGACTGGTTTGCCTTGGTTTGGCCATAAAACCCGTAGATTCTTTATGCGATTCTTCGGCCTGCAATGCAGCATCATTTCGAGGGAAAAAGCATTCATTCTCTCTGTCTTTCTGCTTCTCTGCTTTTGAAGAAAAACTGGAAATGTTTTTCATTTCTGCAAATGACGGAAAAGTTTTTTGAGATGGACACGTGTTGGGCACATGGTTCGAGGTTCAGCAATGGGACTGAGGATGAGGATGAGGTGGTCTAGGATGAGGTTGAGGCAAATAAAAACTGTCATTACATTTTCTTTTGAGGGGGGTTAGGGCAAGAGGAGTACGCAATTAAGGAAGGGTGGAGGAGTGCCTGGAGAGACACGCATGATGATAATTGAAACCGACCTGGGCTTTGTGGTGAGTAAAACTCTATTGAAAAGGGGAAACCAATAAAGAGAAGTATGATGTTGCATAAGAGCCACAGCTGTCTTGCTTTGGACAGTCGTGATAACTTTATTGCCAATAAAATAAATCTTTTATGTTCTTTTAGTCGAAAATTCTTACTGACTTTCGTGCTAAAAGAAAGCTGCAGTTGAAATTGGCCCTTCATTTGCTATATTTTATAGTTTAAATCAATAAAATTAATAATTTGTATAATTAGACGACCTCTAATCATTATTAAACAACGAAACTTAACGTTTACGTCATAGTTAAGATAAGGAAACTTATCGTTTACGTCATAGTTAAGATTCTCCCGTAATCATAAAAAGCCAATTTATGTTTCTTTTAAGGGAAACACTTTAGTTTCAAGTATGTGCAGATAGATAGATCCCTCTGATGTCAATAAAAGATTATTCTTTATCGAGGAAAAGCACTTTCTATAAGAAAAAAAATCCCAAATAATAAATAATCAGTGTCGGTTTTTTAGGCAACACCTGTTCTTTTGACACGAGGCCACTGCGATTAAATCCTTGCATAGCACCTGCAATTTCAATCAAAATCCAGCAACAGCTGTTGACAATTACCCCAGTGCCCTCTTCCCACCGAAAACCTTTGCCAAGTGAGTCATAAAATTTAAGCTGAAACTCGAAAAATGATGCAGATATATACAGAAGCCAGAAAGAAGCATGTGAAGCTCTCAGAACGTCCTTAAAACGGGTTTGTTTTCGGCCAAAAAGCCGAAACACGTTTTTGCCCAACTTAACGAAATCAATTCAGGGGACAGAGACCGAAAACTGAAAAACATGAGACTGAGAGCTGAGAGCCGAGGACTGAAGACAGACTCCCGGCACGAGTTGTCGTCTTCTGGCCTCAGAAAATTCAATAAGAAGAGACCGATAAACAGCAGCTGATAAAGACGAAAAGGTAGAGCACGAAAATTAGTGAACAGAGAGGAGGAGAGAGCTAAGAACAGACTTAAAGAGTGTGGGGAAAAGGGCAACAACTTGTGGCGCGATGACAAGTTCTGGATCGAATTTTCCACAAGAATAACATAGGGTGTGGAGAGTGGTAATAAAATCGATGGTTTTGGCTCGGTCGGTGATGGATCCTGGCCTAGGAAAACCAACCACCAACCAACACCTCCAGGCCATGTCTCCCCTACCCTTTTTTATTTGCAGGTTGAGGGGTCCGACCATCAAATTAAATTGGTTCGGTTTGTTGTACCAATAACAACAATGGAACGAGGACGAGGCCAACCCTCGCCGGAAACCAAAACACGCAATAGTCATCAGGATGGAATGGGACTCTTCCCGGTGTCCCGGAGAATCGTCATCGAGAATCGAGCAGCTGCACAACTTCTCTCCACAACTATCACAAACTTCTGCTTGTGCTTCGGCTTTTCCCGGGATGATTTGGCAAGGACTTTAAATGCAACAGGATGTGGCGAATTTTTGCCAACTCAACCACAGATGCTACAGCTTTTGGGGTTGCACTGCAGTCAATGGATAGGTGTTAAGGGTTAAGCTGGGAATTGGTTTTTTGGACTTTGAAGGATCGCTTAATTACCGAAACGTTTATCGAATTACCGCGGATATTCAATTGCTAGCATATGGTATCAAAAAGTGATGGAAATCAAATCTTTAATCATGGCTATTGTGTTTTTTTAAGGGGGCTTACATTTAACGAAACAAATGGTTGAATTTTATGTTGCTTATAATAAAACCAAGCAAATAAATACATTCTAGGAACACGCTAATAAAATGTGTTCTCATTTCTTCAACTTATCTATAGCTGCGGACAATTTAATTGCATATTTACTGTGATCAACCTCAATTTGTGTGAGATAAACAAATCTACAACTTTATTTGGCTTTTCATGCGAGTTACGAATGATTTATTTGTATTTACCGCCATCCCCAGCGATCGTAACCCACATTCTCGTTTGGCTTTTTAGCATGTTTCCCACATAATTAAGCATTTGCTCCGAAAGCAACTCAAGAATGCCCCGCCATGAATACATAAAAAAAACTATAAATTGGCGTCTTCTTGTGGCTCTTTTATACTTATATATTTCCCATTTCCCCTCAGCTGTAGTCAGCAAAAATGTTGCCTAAATTGCCGGCTAGCTGGCTTGAGACCCCCTACAAAAGATATATACACACGCAGATATATCTCTTGGCTCGCTTTTTGTCACTTTTATAATTAAAATTGCTCACACATGATTTTATATATAGAGAAGAGGCAAAAAAGAGCGAGGCAAAAGGCAGAAAATAAAGCAACTCACGACGAGCAGTCATTAGCAGTGGCGGCAAACTAACCCAGCAGAACTGAGAACTAAGAGTTGAGAGCAAATATATTTCCTCTTGTTTTAATTTATTACACTTGTGGAAAATGAACTCGAATAATAAAGACTGCTAAATGGGAAGGGAAGTCAGAGAACAAACATTATGGAGTACAAAATGCGAAGGGAAGTTGAAGTGTCTGTATGCTAGATATTAATTATATTTAGAAACTCTTCTAGATGGTCATATTTGTGAAATAAGTTTGACATAACAGAACATAACAGCACAAACAACCATGGTTTTTGTAGGATATTGTTTAGATGATAAGTTTGAGTCTACTGAAAGATTTAATTTATTTTAATTGCAAAATGTCACATAACAGCACATTTTGTGCGCACTTTTAACAAGCACATGATTAATGTTAGTTATAGGATTTTGTTTGGATCAACTGTATCACTTTACAACGAATAAATATTGGATCAGAGGATTTTGTGTTAATTTCAGGACCTAACAGCACTTTTGGTGCGCCTAACAACGCCGCGATTCATATTTTTGTTAATATAACAAATATAGAATCACAAATTTCTCCCTTCCAAAATTTATAATATTCTTTCAAAAACTCATAAACTCCAAAGTAAGTAATATAAAGACATACCCGAGTGTTTTTTTGGGATGGGTTAAATCCAATTCGGTTGAAGAATTGAAGAAGGAATAATATCCAGAAGAAGAAGCAGGCACACAGGCAGAGATGCCGATAAAGAGGAAGTGCCTCGGAGGCCGTAAATCAGAGCACACTCGTCCCGAGAGTTTCGAGATCCGAGATTCGTTAATGTGTTTGTACAATATCTTCCATATGTCGGAGGAGGTTCCTCTCTCTCTCTCCCTCTCTCTGTTGTTGTTGTCGCACTCTTCGCTTTTTCGGTATGTTTTTCGTACACTTTTGCGGCTGCTTTTCGGACTCGGAACAACAACAACCGAAGGCAGGCAAAGTAGGTAGTTTACCTTTTGGTCTCGGCGCACTCACAGATACTCGGATACTACAGCCACAGCTGCAGCTCACACAGATACGAATACGCCGGAGTTGGGGGTAGGAAACCAACACAAATAAAAATACAAACACTGACGCGACAGAGAACGGACGGAACGCGGGCTTCTCTGTACAGAAATGCAGGCGGCACTTGGCTTGTGATATATCTTGGCTATATGTTTGTATATTTGTATATTCCCATGTTTGTTCTGCAGTGCTTCTGTGTTAGTCAGTACAAGTATCTGTGTGAAGGAGTTTGGCAGTCTCTGTTCAGCAAAAAGAAATACATTCAAGATGCCGGTTGGTAATTTTAATTATAATTCCGAACTTCACTTCACTTTGGCACTTTTGTCTGATTGATCTCTGCATTTCCACCGATCATTGATCAAAAAATCATTTATCTGAGGCTAAACAGTTCATGGAGAGCGACGCTTGGCGCGCATTTTTTATCTCGAGTTGGGTTTATGTTTGCTTTCGGTTCAGTCGCTGGAACGAACCACCGGGAACCGATCCGAATCGCCGGCTAAATGGTCTGCGATGCGGTGGCGATGCCTGTTTCTGTTGCGTGGACCGCTCGCGAGTTACTGAGGCAAGCGCTCGCTGCGCAGATACTTTTGCTGCCCGACACTCCGCGTGCAGATACATTCGCCGCACTCGCTTCGCGCCGGTTTGAGGCGAATTCAGCGGTGGCGGTGACGATGGCAACATGTTGCAGCAACATTCGGTAAGGCGGACAGCACTTACTTTTGTTTACTTGATATTGCAAGGATTTACGTTAGAGTTTGATTGGTTTTTGGAGGTTTTCAATGAATTAAGACTGTTGAATAACTTTCGACTTGTTTATTGGGAGTTTTTAAGAATGATAAGATGGTTAAATAATTCTTTAGGCTCAAAAATTAAGTTAGAAACACTTAAAAATTGTAAATATAAAATAAAATGCTATTTTATATATTTATAGTAAAAATTCTTGAGTTTTAATAGAGAGCGAGTACCATAAATAATATTTTATGCATTCTAAAAAAATACTGTAATTGGTAAATTCCTTCTCTGTCCCAATTGAACCCTTTCTTTTATTATTTCCCGACAAAAGTAGCTCAAAATAATCAGTTTTCTTTAAAACAGAAGCTCAGCTTTTTTACCAATTTACTGTCTGCAATGTTCAATACCATATTTATGGGCCTCGAAGGGCGGCTAATCGCTATTTCCACTGGTGGTACCAGCCAACAAAATCAAGGAAACAGTTTGATAATTGCCAGCAGCAACACTGCTTCTGTCTTGGCTTCGGCTCTCGGCTCTTGGCTTTGTTTGTTCATATGTGGGTGCTAACTCGGTGGTTGGCACGGCAAGAATTTCGCAAATTAACAAAGGCGGAAAAACACAACAGCACACAACAGGAAAATCCATACGAAGGAAAACAAAAAACAAAAAAAGAGAAATATCGAACGCCGCTTTCCCAGGACAGGCCAAAAGGTCACTGACTCTGCATTAATAGCGAGGTGTTAAAGGCAATTAGAATGCTAGGAAAATTGTGTGTTTTTTTAACATGGTTATAAAGAAAGATGAGCGTTTATTGGCGCACAGATGGGGTCCTCGCAGAAACCAGGAAGTGGGATTAAACTGAAAGATACTGAAGTACTCCTTACTTCTTTGAAATAAAATATTTTATAACTTTATTATTGAGACCATTAATTTATCCATTTTGGTGTACAGTTTCTTGACTCTCCATAGTTGCAGAGATTAGGAAATAAGTTGGAAATATTTATAGGTATTTATACCTGGGTTCAAACACCACAATGGAGACAATGGATTAGTGTCATCTCAGGCACTGAAATCCCATATAAAACCCGCCCATTTTTGCATAATCACCACACCCTGAACCCTTCCCTCGAACTTATTAATGATCCTCAACTATCAACTCGTCTATGAACGCAGCAAATTAATCAAGTCCACGCATAAAAAGACGTAACAACCGAAAAACTCTGCACACAGATATCTCTATAGATATTTCGCCCGCAAACTGATTAATCTCCCTGGGCGGCAATTTTTTAAGGGCCAACGAAATTCGGTATTTCGGTATCCATAGCCGCGGGCGGTGACAGCACAAAATGCGAAAATGTTAAAACAAAAACTTGTATGAGGGAAAAAGGGAAAAAACACACGAAAAATAAGGCATAATTTGATTTGACAAATGATGGATGCCAGCAGAAGCAGAAGCCAGAGCGAAATCGAGAAGACTCCGAAGAGAATCTCCCCGAGCTCCAAAAAACCATAATCAAATTTATGTAAATTTCATAACAAGACCAATTATTTATAATGCCCTGTAAAACATTGCACAAAAACATTTCCTGGTCTCCGAGCAGACCTTAAAGCACATTAATTTCCCCCCGCGCGATCAACGTTGAATAAAATAATGCGTAAAATTCGTTTCGAGCCACGTAAAAGGGCAATCCGTGAAGCCCGAAAGTTTTACCGACCAGAAAGGGAAATCTCAATAAAACTTTGATGCATTTTCGGCCATTTGTCAAAGCCCTGTCTCGAATGCGAGCCGAAATTGGCCGAAGATCGGTCAATTACATGGCCCTGGGATGAGCGGAAATCCGAGCCAAGCCAGCTATCGCAGCGAAGGTGGACCAGTTGGCGACGGCAACTATCGCTTCGAAAGGGAAATTAATGTAATAAGACTGTGTATTTGAAGGGGAACTTTTCAAAATCGATAGCAGATTAATGATATCCATTAGATGTATAAAAAATTAGCCAGATTTCGGTAGATGTTAATTAATATTTAAAGCATACTTAAAGGGTGTTACATAAGCAACAACTTGTTTAAAATATAGAAAATATAACTATTAGCAAAGAGTATGAAAGGCAAAGTGTTGAAGATGCCTTCTCTATATGATAATATACTCTTTGCTATTATAAAGGTTAGCTATATTTTGGGATTTCTAAACTTAACTTTTTGTTTTTCAAACTAAGACCATCATAATTCTAAGATATGAAACTTGGATGTTTAAAAGTAGCCAGCCCCCTTTTATGTTTTTAAATAATTATCCAGAAATAATCCTGTCACTTTAACTATTCTCTGCTCATGTCTAATTGCTCTAGTTAATATATTCCTCTGAAGAGATCATAAAAAGGCCGTTTAGCTCATAAACTTGTGACATTTATCGACTTCCGCAAATGGCTGATTTATCCCCGACTTTCGATAGTTTTATAGCCATATCTCCCCCGCAAACTCCACCCTGTCCAGTCTGGAAGGGCTTTGCATAATAATATTGACATCATCGGAGCTGGGCAAGCGGCCTCGGGCTTCCAGCTCTCGGCTCTCAGCTCCAGAGTCCCCAGATGTTTGCCTGATTTATGGCTGTGCTACTTACGTGGCCATATAAACTATGCTCGCATAAATATATAAATATAAAGCTGCGCTTTACGGCCGAGATCAGCTGTGGGTAAAAGTTTGCTTACCTGGAACGAGAAGAGCGGGAAAGAGTGTTGAGAAAGATTTGTTTAACAAAATGATGCGCAAAATGATAGGGGAGTTGGCTTGCTTTCCGGATGCTCCACTCTGGGATCTTGGAGATCTTTCAGATCGCGATAATCTAACTGGGTCACTTGGAGCCATTTATTAGATGCATTTGCCAGATCAGATCGAGAAGCATAATTAGTTGAGGAGAGGAGAGTACTGAAGCTGAGGTGTATTCCCCAAACTTTAGAGTTTAGCATAAAATCAGCATATCTGCATCTCTCTTTCGCTGCGAGTTTGAACTACTTTTCCCGTCCTAGCCAGTCGCCACAGTCGCTTTTTGGTCTAGCCGAAATGTCGCCTCTTCCGTGGCCTTTGCGCTGCGTACAATTTATGCATTGCTGACTCTGCTTGCTCTGAGCCTCTGAGCCACTGAGCCATAACGACATCAAGACCAGAGACCAGAGACCACTACCAATTCCGACGACTCCACTAGACTCATTCTACAAGGCGGCTAGCAGAAACAGAAACAGAAGTGGAAGCCAGAAGCTTTCACAAATCGCAAACAGACGACGACGACGATGAAAACAGTTAAAAAGTTGCGAGTTCATTGTTGCATGCACCGTACCCAATGCAGAGGCAACTTGCAACTTGCTGCAACACAAGGAGCCGCCGCAGCCACCGTTTACCCACTCAGCCACCTCGGTTCTTGATCTGGGGACCCCGCTCCCACTCCCGATCGCCAATCACCAATCACCTCCTCCAGCTCTGACACCGCTCGTTCTACTGAACTGCGCGTGAACCCTGCGTTCGTTATGAGTTGCAACTCGGCCGAGCGGCAGCGGAGAGATGAGTGCGTGACACGATCGGGGAAAAATCAACAGAGCAGAGGTGCTCAGGCTGTGCACCCGAGCGCTCTCTCACTACAGAGGCAAATGTAATTAACATTTCAAGGGCTTCTCATTAAATTACTTCTGCACAGAGAATTATGGTATCCGGAAATTGAGTATCCTTGTTCTCAAATACGTACTATTCTCATATTGAGAACAAATGGTCTCAGTCGTTATTTGAGTACGTATTTTCTTATTTTAAGTCCACTTTTCCTTAAAAATTCTTTCTGTGTGATTTCCTTACCATCTCGCAATTGAGCTGTATTTTTTAATAAATCTACAAAACAAAGTTTCCCAGGCTGAGCACCCGAGATGCCAGATAGAGCTGGTGCTAAAGAGACACAATAAACCAAATGTTCTAATCATTAATTATGCTCTGATTTTCCCTACTAAAACCAAGTGTCATCTCTAAATTGAGCTGCCTTTTTAAATACCTAACGAAGCCTCTCAGCGTTGTCAGCTCAGCTCAGTTCGGTTCAGTTCAGTTCGGTTCAGTGGAGTTCGTCGTTCGTCTTTGCGAAGCGAGAGATACAGTTAGAATAATGGTGATTGATAAATATTGTCTATGCACGACTTTCAGCATTTAATTAAAGTTTGAAGCGCAAGGTCCCGTGCTTGAGCCGAGGTCCCCGTTGCACCCGTTGCAACCCCATTGAGGTGGAAGCCTAATTGATGGCAGCATTTACAGTTTTGTCTGCTTTTGTCTCCCTGTTTGCTGTATTTTATTTTTTCCATTTATTTTCCCGAGGTTCAACCGCAAGACAGTTGCTTTCTCCACCCACACGCTCAGCCAGAGAGAGTCTTGGAGAACGAAGCCTTCAAATACAGGAAACTGGCAGCCACCCAGTTTGATGTCTAATTGTTAAGATTTTATGTTCCGATTTTTATGAACCATACGAAAGTTTGGCGGTTGCGAGGATTGTTCCAGAGTCACCACTCTTTTTTCTCGGCTTTCCCCTCGCAAAAACAGAGAATCTAACTTAAATTTCCACTCATGATAAACAGAAAAGTGAATTGCTGCGGCTGCGCTGGCCCACTTGTGAGCCAGACAACAAGGATATAGCCAATAATTCACAATGCGAAGCCATAAATACTCTTAAGCAGCCAGTAATAACGGAAATTAAATATGTTTTAACGAGAAAAAGCAGAAAGACGATTGGCCATAGACACAGCGAGTTCTTTTCTGAATTTCCCACTTTTATGTTTTATTGGTAACTCGTAAAAGTTTGATATTAGAATCCTTAATGACCCTGGCAAGTGCATCCATCTATTTGCCGATCACACACTTGTAATCCCGCCGATTTACGGACTCACTTTCCCCCTTCGAGTGCCTCAGCCAACACTTATTTTCAGGCTTTTGAGTTCTTCAGCTTTTCTGTAAGACGACAAAAACTTTCATGTTCTCGCCAGATGAGCGGCAAATGATAACAGAAAGAGCGTTTTTCATTTTCCATCATTCGGAGGCATCATTTTCCGCATTTTCCGGGCCAATTTCAGCGGCCTCTGCGTGTTCACAGCTCTGCAGAGAAAGAATGGAAAAAGAAAAGCAAGGAAGGAGCCCAAACAAACAGCAAAGAGGCGGTAAAAAGATATAGACAGAGGGGCTTCCATCATGTATATATCCCGAACTCTGCTGCGGCAATGAAAATAATAATCAGAGTGCAGAACTGCAGCCGCATTGCGTTGGCCGCAAAGTTATTGCCCATTGGCGCTGATCGATTGGACTATAAAGGTGAGCACAAGAGCATCAGAAGAAATCAAAGCCGGGGAAGACGAGTCTTCGGAAGAAAACAACTGCCTTTGGCCGAAGCGATGGTAATTTGATAATTGGCAACGCTTTCTGCCCGAGAGTTGCATAATGTAGAGCGCATCGCACACTGAGATGCCGAACGAATGGTGTGAATCGAAATCTCTCAAGTATGAGACCTGGAGAAGCAGGAAATCGGGGAAAATAGACTACTTTTCCTTGATAGAGATCGTTTGAAGTGAGAAAATTAAATTAAAATTGAGATTTGCAGATTATTGTTGCTAATTTTGGAGTTCTTTGGTTCACTCCCTTATTTCTTTAATTAACTATTATAAAATCTATCCGAAAACATATTTAAATCTCAAGCTATATAAATTCCCTCTACAAAATCACCCAAAATTATAGCTCAGCTCGGATTAAGCCATTTTCAAGGCAACTTCTAGGCAAACTCCAGTGATCCCTGAACCCATTTCGGAGACTACCTAACTGACCCCAAATTCCCCAAGCCCTTAAAGTTTATGGCGGCCATCCAGAGAGACGCGAGGTTACCCAACCAACTAACCGACTAACCATAATCCAAAGCCAACCAGCTGATCCCCATTCACCTCCGAGGACTCCTCCTCCTTCGCCTCCCTGTCAATTATTACCCAATCCTAATCACATACAAATTGTCCGAGAGCGCTGATCTTTTGAACTCCAGTTTTTATCGAGACTAGATCTCTGGATCTCGGGATCTCTTTCGCACATCAAATTGATTTCAATCAGCGAACAATGAAGCAATTTCCATAGAATTTCACACTTCAATTCACCGACTGACTGTCTGAATGACTGACTGAATGACTTGACCCAGTGCTCCACAATCAGCCGGGCAATCTGGCGGACAATGTGGAGTAAGCCTGGGCAAATCTCAGACCCCAAATCACCCGTGAAGTTTGTTCAATTTCGTTGGCACTTTTGCAGCTGACAATGAGTTGGGGAAAAGGCCTGCTCCTGCGCCTGCGCACACTTCTTGCCACATAATGGACGTCGGAGGACGCCGCCCACCTGGCCTGGGCGATGATTTATGAGGCGGCTCCTCCATTTGCGACTAAAGCTCAGTGCTCCCCGCTCCAAGGGAACTGTGAAGTGTGGTGGAAAGTGGCAAATGAGTCGCTTGTTGTTCGCCGAGCCAGAGCACAGAATCTCGGGTAATGCAAAACAAAATGCCTGCAAATTGCAGACACGACCGGATCTGGAATATATATGCCCAGCTCTCCAGCTCTCCAACTCGGAGGTTCCAGCTCCCAGCTCCCCGCTCAAGATTAATCGCCAGGCCTTTGAAGTGACGCCACGTTTGGTGTCAAAAAATGCGGCAAACAAAAAGAGAGACTCAGGGAAACGAGCCAAGGGAGCGAGTGTTAATGAAGCACAAATCTCTCACTGGGAAAATGCATCTAGGAATTTCTTATGAAAAAACTAAAGCCTAAATTTAGTTGTATATAAATTTAGCGATTTCTAGCGTTTCTTCTTATTAAATAACTAATATTCTAAGGCTTTCATCTCCTTAGTTTTTAGCTCACAAATAGAATTACACTTTATGTTAATTTTTCGCCGAGTGCAGAGCCCAAAGTGAAGTTGGAGCTGGAGCCTCGGAGTGTGGGCCCACCCACGCACTCTCTTCAGAGCGGCACTTTGCATTAAGGCCGTCGTCGAGTGTTGAAGTCGCCTCTTATTTTGCTCATTTTACTGTGCAGCTGTGCCTGGAATAACGGCAGATCCCCCCATAAAGATCATAAAGATCCTCGAGATGGGATGTGATGAGCCACCCACTCAGGCCTCTGGTGGAGTGGCAAGGATGAGACGCGACTATCGCGGCGATGGCAGCTTGAACTTGCCCCTGGATGGGATCGGATTGATTACAAGCGGATCACAGCGGATCAGGATAAATGAGGTAAACATCATTAGATGCTCAGAGCCGGAGCCAGATGGAGGTGAAAACGCGGTTTCGACTTTTCCTCAGTCTTCGTCGTCTTCAATCTTTGTTTGCCATAATGACGAATTGTTATTCTCCGCGATGGTAGAGGGGCCCGCTCCGAGATTAGAGGATCATTTGCATAAATCGATCAGATTGTCTTTGGGGGCTCTGCGGATTTGCCTTAATGACGATCGTCGAAAGACCAGATCTTTATTCAGGGCGAGGAGTGAGGCGTGAGGCGAAGAGGTCTCAATTGCAAGTGTCTCGGGTCTTGAAGCTCAAATATCTTCGACTTTCTTCGTTAGGCTGGAGTAAAGACTTCAATTAAATTAAGTGCATGTATTGGATGACCTGCAATAAGTTTCTATTTGCTCGATTAGGCCATAAAACTAAAGGAAAACTGTTGGCACAGGTGTTGGGGTTAACGAAGAGTTTTCTTTGGCATTTGACTTTCTTTTAATTATTTTTGGGGCGTTAAGGAAACTATTTTAATGGGAAATTATATATAAATTAAGTCTACAGTTAGTCAGTTGTCATTAAAATGAGATTTAAATAAGGTAACCTTCTTGGTTACAATGACAAGCTTAATGCTTTCTCTAATGCCGGACTCCCTCTCAAATATCCTTAGACTCTGGTAAGCCACTGACCCCGCTGACGTTTAACGACTATTAACCTCCGACAACCCTTAACACCTGGCAGCCATCAGCCATCTCACGTCGCCCATCGCCCACCTTTTCCGCGACTCCAGACCACCCGGCTTTGATTTCCCAGAAGCCCCACAACAACATGAGCGTTTTGCACATATTTCAGCTTACTTTAAACGGCCAACTTACAAAAGCCCACAGCAGGGGAAAAGCGGAGAAAAACTTTTACCACAAATCGGATTTCCTGCATCGATTTGCGGTCTTCGCACGCGTCTCCAAACCAAACCGAACTCCAACTCAAACTCAAGCACTCAAACTACAAAGCAAAGTATAAAGTAGATCACAGAGCAACGACTGCCTTTTGAAGAGATCTCGGCGGTTCGAAACGAGAGCAGGAAGAATCCCCAGCTTCAGCTAAAGCTTCAGCTCGATATCGGAATCAAAGACAACGCACAAGGCACTCCGAATGCCAGAGATATTTCCCAAGGAAATAGAAGAGATTCTTGCGCCGGCCCCGCTTTTCCAAGAAGCCGATGAAGCCAAGAAGTGAGTAGGAAACGTGTGTGCAAGTCTTTCCCTTATTTGTTCACCAAACACCGAACGACGAACACCAACGGATGACATCCAGCCGGCCAGGTTTTCCACTCGAGACTAAGCTCTGTGAGCTATAAAAATATGTGCACAGAGAAAGATTGCCCGAGTTGAGCTTGGGATTAATTTGGATGAATTTAGAAGGAGAAGTGATCTGGAATCTGATCTGAATTATTTCAGTCTTGGCAAGGAAAGAAAGAGAGTGAGTTTCAGTGTTATAATTACTTGCTGGTGCCTCTAACTGCCATATGTAAAGTGTAATACCTAACTCTGAACTTATGATCGTTAAGAGTAGTTATGCATTTGCACTCTCGGCTTTATTTCAAATGTGTTTAGACGTAATCAAGTTAACGAGTGAGTTTGTTAATCAACAAGGGCGTTGAAAGTTAAATTACAAGGGTTTTCCTTCACTAGTTATCAGAGGTTCCCCAACTATCATTCCTAACTATCTAGCCTCTACATTTCAGGCTTCTTCTATTAAAGTGCGAACTATTAGAGTCACAAACTGCCCGTAAGTTATTCTATTTATGATGGGACTCCATTCCATTCCATCCGCTGGGTGTGGAGAACGAGTTTGGCCTGATTGAGGCAGTCCTGCCCTGCCTCCCACCAGATCCCTCTCGATTCCCGCCCGACAACGTGCTAAAATAGCCCTGAAGGCTCATCTATCGAAGGGCCTGGCCAGGCCGCAAACTAATTGCCTGGGCACGCCTGCAACTTCCATAAAAACCATCCGATCCGAGGAATTGAAGAAGCCGGGGATCTCATCAAGCGCCAATGCATATTCATAGTCACTCATAACGAGCTGGCGAGGCAGAGAGAGATCCCCGATTCGAGGTCTGCCACTCCTCATAACTGCACAATTACCTAGTTATTTTAATTAGCCGAAAAGAGAGGGAAAAAAGCAAAGAAAAGTTGAGCAAGTGCCACAGAGTGGGGGAAAAATTGAGGTGACAACACATAGGAAATGTCTAAATACACAGGCAAAAGCTGGACAAAGCATAAATCACCTGCGAGGGGGGAGCTCGGGCCCCGCCAGCTGCAAACAAGTTAATGAATGTATCTGAAAGATACATCTGCATAGAGCCAAGCGGCGGGAGAAAGACTCGACAAATAGAGTCCGCCGAAAAGCGGCCATAAAAAGCGTTAACAAGACAAAGACAGCAGCAGCAGCAATTGGCAAACAATAAAATACACTTAGCGGATTTCGCAGAGCTACTAAATTGCAGTTAACAATTCTCTCTGGCGAATTTGGGTCACCCGGAGCGGGGTTTGTGTCTTAGAAGCTTTTCAATGCTAGCGGCTAGCATTTCACTCTGTGGCTCGCGTGCTGGGCAGATTTTAACTACCGTTCAGAGAGTATCTCACGGATAGGAGACCCATTCCCCATTCGCTCCCCCCGTCATCATTAATCACCTTCCGTCAGGCCAAAGACTCAATCCCGAACCTGGTTGCGTTTGCCCATGCATCTCCATCTCCCGGCTAGCCTGGAACGCAGCACATTTGGCTTTTATCACTCGATCCGCACCAAATAAACTGCAAGGAAAGAACTGCGGAAAACACATTTGTGTGCCAGATTTTCGGTGTGAAGAATTTCCAATCGAACGAGACGAAAGCCAATTCAATGGGAGAACCTAATGGCTTTTTGGGGGGAAACATGCGAAATGCGAAAATAATGCCTTGTGGCTGGCAAAACTTCAATAGATGTGTAAAGTTGAGCAGATGGAAGCGCAACTGCTTTGTAGTTGCGTTTTATGAGGATCCCATAAAACTATAATGATAGCTTCCTTCTGAGAAATTAAATTCAAGAATTTGGTTTTAAGTAAAAACTCAAGAGATGTTCCTTTTTGAATTTAGTTTATCATTTAATCATTTCCAAATCAATATCTTTAGGAATTCCCGATCTAACCGTGGTAGATGTGGTGGCCATAGGTGGGCACGGCGTAGGACTTGAGCACGGGAACATTGTGGACCACGGGTACACTCTTCACAACTGGAACGTGGCTGACCACTGGAACGTGCTTGACCACAGAGACCTGGTGCACCACTGGGACATGCTTCACCACGGGCACCGAGGATGCCACCGAGACCACGCCGTAGTGGGGCTCAATGTAGCTGGGAGCAGCGAAAGTCATGGCCACCAGGGCGAGGATCACGGCGATCTAAACGGATATTTATTCATCAATAAACAACCCGACTTCCGGATGTTTTACGTATTTTTTATACTTACAAAACGGAACATCTTGAGGATTGTAGGATTTTCTAAGAACTTCAAACGAAAGACTAGAGCTTGAGTAGGTGACACTTGGGTGCTGGTCGAGTGACTGTTGATGATTGACCAACGGATTTGTTACTTTATATAGCCAAAAGGCACCTCGACAATAATGACCGTTCAATCTGCTGACCGAGCAAACGAGTTTAGCCATCGATTGTTGCGTATAATTCTTTATTTTAATTGAGAGAATGGACTTATCCGGTGACCCAGAGGTGGCAGCAGAGGTGTCTTCATATAGGTCTTTTTTGTGTGTACTTGACCTTGGTTCTCGCCGAGCATCATCAATAGCGCGTGAAGCCGATCGATTTAATGACAAAGGTCTTCTTGGGCCGTAAACAAGCGGACAAACGGATGGAGAGGCGGCACAATTGGAGAGTTATTGAATGGGGATTATGTCCAAAGGTTAGGCAGTCGACCGATAACGGGAAGCTCGCAGCCGGACATCGGTGGAGGCGAATTAGAATGCGCATTAAGCCGCAAAAGATGCCCAAAATTAAAGATAATTAAACTGGTTTGGCGCGTGGCGCTCGCACAGAAGTCATTTCGCGTCTATTTTCGGATTTTCGGCTCAGGTGTTAACTATATATAATGATGCCGCGACGGGTCAATCATCAACAGTCACTCGACCAGCATCCAAGTGTCACCAGCTCTCAAAAAATACTACAATCCTCAAGATGTTCCGTTTTGTAAGTATAAAAAAAAGACATAAAACATCCGGAAGTCGGGTTGTTTATTGATGAATAAATATCCGTTTAGATCGCCGTGATCCTCGCCCTGGTGGCCATGACTTTCGCTGCTCCCAGCTACATTGAGCCCCACTACGGCGTGGTCTCGGTGGCTTCCTCCGTGCCCGTGGTGAAGCATGTCCCAGTGGTGCACCAGGTTCCAGTTGTGAAGCACGTTCCAGTGGTCAGCCAAGTCTCGGTGGTGAAGCATGTGCCCGTGGTCCACAATGTTCCCGTGCTCAAGTCCTACGCCGTACCCACATATGGCCACCACATCTACCACGGTTAGATGGAGAATTACTGATTACTTTGATTTGGAAATGAATAAATGACAAACTAAAATTCAAAAGGAATATCTCTTGAAGTTTTATTACGATGGCATCCTTGCCTAGGAAGTTAATTGATTGAAGATCCGGTAATCCATAACTTTGAAGGAGTTTCCACCTCTGGATATTATGTCAAAACAAATACCGACCACGACTGCATACATAAATATAAATTAACAATTATATTTAACGCGTTTCCGTGCCAACAATAGACCAAGTAACTCCCTTTCATGGCCGCCACTTTCCATTTTCCACACTTTACGGCTCCCTGGACTTTTATTGATCTTTTAATGGCGCATTTTGTTAAATTTAATTTTCACCTCGCGAATAGTCGTCACACACAGTAGAGTCGTTAGCAAGGCTGAAGAGCTGAGAGCTGAGTGAAAAATTTCTTCATTAATCAGCGGAATACACAGTAACGCCTCCTCCAGCTGCTGCGCCATCCCGGCTCGTCTTTAATTTGAGCCAATTAAAGCGGCGACAAAGCCTCCTCCGAATCCCGCTTAAAGTCAGCCTTTGCCTTTCCCCTTTTTTTCCCTGCTCGACGTTCGATCTCCGTGTTAATGATGAACCTGAATGGATTGTACATGAATTTTTCATTGTTTTTTCGGCTGGCTAGAAAAACTCTCAAATGGTTCGGTAAACCAAGCCGAAATAAGCTGAGAAAATATAAAAATAAATTGTAAAGTTGGAAAGTAAGCTTTGTGCTCATACTTTTGGGACTTTTTTGCGGCTGCTCGATGGCTGGAAAAGCGATTTGTTGTCAACTCTTTTAATGTATCCCACATTTTTAGTTTTTAATTTCAGTCGGATTTCCCAACCACTTCCTTTCTGGCTCTACGAAACTAAACTCAAAATACAATTTTATTTCTCTATTAGAGAGGAAAAAATAGTAATTTTCTGCTCGATTATGACGAAATCATTTGATCCGCTTCACATGTGACGTAGTCTGCGGTTTGGCTTTGTTTTTTCGGGGGCTTGTCTGGCCTTTGTGTGGCTTTTGTTGTCTGTGGTAATGACTTTATCCCGTGGCCACAGTTCATTTGATAAATTATCCACTCGTTTGTAATAATATTTTTCTTTGCCCGACTGCTTTTGTTTTCATTTTGTTAATTATCCGCTTTAATTGTTAATTTAAATCACGAAGGAAAGTGAAACTCAATTGAACTTGAGATCGCTCTCTATCTCCCATTTTCCCTGTCGTGTGTTGTTCCCTCATGAAATTGGGCGTGTTTCTGGGCCTGAAGAAGTGGAGACGTAGAGAAAGGTCTTATGAACCGATTGTTGGCGATAATGAGATTGGACTGCCTTTGGATTTGTTGTGTTTTGATTGAAGTGGAGTGAGAGATTGGCTGTAAGACGTGGTAATCCGAAATGTATTTGGTAATCCCAAAAAAAAAATTCATTTGCTTGGAAAATATTAACAAGAAAAGTTTGTAATCTATTTGAAATTAAGAGTTTTCTTACAAAAATTTCACTACAATTTAATTTTAAATGTTAAAACTTGGTTGGGCCTAAAATAAACTTATAACTCAGCTTTAGAGTTTATTTTAAAATATTATTTAATCAGTTTTAGCTTAGCTTTAATTTGTTTTAACTAAAAACCAACCCTGACACTCTACCTTAAGTTCCCTGTAAATTGTAAACTTACTTCTATGACAAATTATACAATTTAAATATGGCTTTTCAATAAATTTAATAAATAATACAAGCCCAACCGCCCGCAGACTGCACTTGAATGCAATTACGATTCAGTTAGGCCCAGGCGACGGCAAATAAAATGGAAAGTTTATTTTAGGGTTCACTTAACGCTTAACGAAAGTTGAACTATAACTGAGCTGAGGCTGCGATCGCAACTGAATTTCAAGTGGGGCTAACTACTCCCTGGCTAATTCGGTGGTTCGGATGTTTTATTGCCGCCCAGCAACCAGCAACCAGCGACCAGCATCTGGCAACTGGCAACTGGCCATATGGTCTCCAGTCGCAGTCCCAGTCCGCACTGGACGAAAGGTTACAGCCTTACAGCGCCGGCAATTGTTATGCAAATCTGGCGGGGCCAACACAATGGACACTCCGCTCGATAGAATCGGACAACACAGGCCGCAAATCCCGGAGCGAGCCGAATCGAAATCCCATCGGGGCGAAACAGGGAATTATGACTGCCATAAAGTGGAGCATTTCCCCGACTCCCGCACAACACGAAAGCGGAATTGTCATTGCGATTATGGTCGCGACTGTCTCTTAGCTAATCGCGCGGTCCGAGTAAAGACTCTAAATTGAGCCGCGCCACCTTCACTTTTCCGGCCCGCTTTTCCAGCGAGGAAAGCGAAAAAACAAACTTATTTTCTCGCTTTGTCGCGCTTTGCTGCCGCTGCTTGTCTTGACCATTTTCGGAGGCCGCCTCCTCCTTCGCCTTCGCCTCCTCCTCCAGTTTCAGTTCCAGGTTCGGTTCAGAAACAAAGACATCCTTTCGGCGTAGTGGCGACAGGCAACATGATTGTTTACGCTTCACTTGACCAGAACAGCGAATGCTTAACCCATTGTGGCACCCCAACAGGTGCGCTGAGAGGTTAAAGAGAAAACCCCAAAAAGTTGTAAGCGATATATATCAGGAAAACCAAAAACAACTGAGGTTACAACGGAGGTTGTTTCCCCAGTTTGTATCTCTTTAAATTTTTATAAAACATGAGTGAAAAATCTGAAGGTATCTCGATACTTCTTCGCCACATTATCTCCCATCTTTTCCCACAGCCTTATTCCCTCCGAATACAAATATATGCCAAGTTTCAGACAAATCTATCGAGCTATTCTCACTGGGCCTCGCTCTGTTTTGGGGCTGTGGTGTTCAATTAAAAAGGAGATTGCAGTCAGCTCCTAGGGGAACGCGCCTCGTTACAAACACTGGAACATTGTCCGGCAGCTGACAAATTTTGGCTTTTTGCTTCACGGCGATCATCTCTCAATCGCAATCTCAATCTGGATCTCCATCCTTTCCTTTTGCGTAGCCATGGGGCTTGATTGCGTCGCTGGAAGTGGAGCCTGGTCTAGTTAACAGCTTGGACTGGATGCGTGTCTCCGCCTTCGGAGAGAGAGAAGGAGCACAAACAATTGACAGAGACAAACGCCTAACAACTTATTGAAAATATGTTTAACCATTTTGGGCAATTGACATTTTGTGCTGCCGTCGAAGTCTCTCCTTCGCTCTTCCCCAGCCAATCGACAACGTGACAAAACAATTGTCGTAAATCAGGGGCAGCCAGTTGGAGTCTCGGAGCTTAGCCAGGTGATTGCCAACTCTTTTTGCCTAAAAAATGCTAATGCCCACAATGCAAACCCAAGTCTTTCGATTTTGTTATTGGTTTTTGTTTACTTTCATTTGGCTCGTGGCAGGCTGCGTTTTTTTTTCGGGGAGAAGGAAGAGCGAATGTGTTGCCGGAATTCCATTGAAAAAATCCTAAAAGGAATTTTCAATTAGCCAAAAAACAAAAAGAAACCATTTCTGAATGGGTCAAGAAAATGAACAAAGAAAGTTATTGGTTTTTGGGGCATTGAATGAGGAAAGACTTTTTTACGTAACTAAAGGGGACTTTACTATTAGGAAACCAAAAGATAGCAGAAAAATGAGTCAGAATTAAGTTAGACAAACTAAAAATTTAAATAAAATATTAATAAAATTTAAATAAATTCTCTTTAGAAACCAATTATTTGTATTATTCTACAACTTTTTATAATAAAGTGTAGTTTCAGCTTGAAATTAATTTCCTTAATTAAAAAAATGTTTATTTCGATTTCTCCTTATACTATTTAATATACCATTAAATATTTAAAAACATCCTTATTGAATAGAGTATTTTAATCTCCAATTTTCATATTAACACCTCCGTAAACTCCAACTACAAGCTATTCCTATGCAACCACATTACGGATTCGAGGGGATTAACTTCTGTCATGGTCAAAGCTCAATTGAAACCGACACAAATCAAAGCCGAAGGCGGGACTCTTGACTCTCTTCCGTCTTAGATCTCCCACCCCGTAAAAAAAAAGAGCTCTCTCACACACAATTACATAATATATCGCGGAGCCTGGTTTTTCAGACAATATTATTCCGATAAAAATCCCCCTAAATCAAAGAAAAGAAAATGAAAACCGAAAAAGCGCAGAAAAACAGAAAACAAATCTGTGGGCAATTCAGAGACGTCGAATTCACTCCCGATCGAAGGTGTTACAGACGTCCGAATGCCAATTATCAGCCAGTGAGGCTCGCAGGCGAGGAGGTTATCTCAATTCCCCGACTTGCCAGCAATTTTCACTTTCAGCTCAATAAATTTTCGTAACAAAAAAAGAAAAAGAGCGCGGAAACAAGGGAACATTGTTGTGTTGTCTTGATTTTCGAGGAGGGAAGTCAGTCAGTTAGTGGCTTTGAGAATGACTGACGGATTTGCTCTTTTGGTTTTCATTTTGATTTTCCTTTCGATGCTTGAGATCCCCAAGCGACCCAGAGTTGCACAATCCGCCGCCGCCGCCGCACGCACCAACGGAAGCCGCTGGCGGTGGGGGAAAACTCAAACAAAGGAAATCGGGGCAAAAAACATAAGTCATTGGGCGCTACAAAAAATAAAGAAGGAAAAAGCGGTAAAATAAAATGCGTAAAATTGAATTTTTCGAGTGTTTATTACTTCATGTTTTGTTACACTTTTACCGGGCGCAAGTTGCCCTTTTTTTTAATGGAAAATTATTTAAAAAAATCAAAAACCTTCATTCCAAACACTACGCCGAAAAGCACGCAATGCAAATTTATAAACTGCACAAAATCCGCCCCTTAAAGTATGCCTTGGAAAATTTCTTAACTCACCGAGTGCACTGCTAGATGGCGCTGAAGTTCAGCGATGCCAAACAAAGTGAGCTCCGTAATGGTTGGCGAACTCTCCAATTTACTCTCCATATCGCGCAGCCAGCGCCGCAACTCCTTGGGGTCCTCACAGAGACCTTCGGGTCGTTGGGTCTCGTCCAGCATCTAAAAAATAAAAGAACACAAAAATATAGTGGTAACCGTTAAATTAAGTTTAATTTTAATCGCCATTACATCACGCGGCAACATATTTAAAGCATACTTTTGAGCTCAATTTTAATTTAGTTCGCCACCCGGTCACAGAGGTCGCCACTCACCTTCATGCAACACTCGCTGGACTTTTCCAACACTGTCGCAGCGCCCTCTATCTCACAACGCGCCTCCTTGCAGGTATCCAGGAGGTTTGTGTCCATAATATAATTGTAGTTCGTTTGAATGGCCGCCCAGAGGTCGTCCTTGCCAGAGGAGCCGAGGCCCAAGGTGGCGCTGCTGTGGAGACTGGTGGAACTACACTGACTGTGGCCGCTGCCCCACGAATAGCGGTGCATTTTATTGCTGCTCTGCGAGTTTTTCTGAAAAGCAACGAAACGGAAATGTTTTTAGAAATCTAGCTAGTAATTTGATATAAATAAGAAAATACCCCTTAGACGAAATGAAGTTCAAATCAAGTTAAATTAATAGGGGAAATCAGTTGGGTGATTTGGCGCTGCGTTACTTAGCACTTGGGGGCGCCACTGAGTAGCGTTATCATTTTGTGTAAAAAGTTCACCCAAACACGCGTAAAACTGTCAAGGCCGTGTAAAGCTTATGTGTTCTCAATTCCTGATACAAAGTTTAATCACTAACCATACAACATATAGACCTCTCATTTCATACAACGAAAATGGACACAAAAATTGTATAGCGACAGGCCCCCGGCCTGTTAGCGACAGGCCCCGTCGCTCTCTCGCGGCTCTCTCTCTCTCTTCGCTCTCTCATTCTTATGACGCACACTGATTGCGAGAGCTCGCTCGTCGCAGAGTCGCGAAACTTGAAGAAGGGTGCACCTGCGCTTGAATTCTTCTTTATATGTATGCGTGCTCATGCATTCACGTACACGGGTGCATGTGTGCGATCATTTTATTTCGGCCCAGCAAGAATATTTGGTCTTTTGCTACTTTTCATAATAGGTACCCTAACAATATGGGCATATTCACTATTGGGTTAATGGTAAAAATAAGAATGTTATATGTTATAATATATTTCTTAATGTTTCAGCATACATTTCATATTTGTTTACAAATTCAAATCAGTGGCAGCAGTGAAAATACATATATTACTTACATACACCTGTGTTTACAACAATATTAACAAATATTGGTACAATCAAAATTATTAAACTATTTTCATTCAAATATTATTTAAATAAAAAATGAAGATTTGTATATTGTTCCAATTACCTTTACAAAAATATAAAAAGTATTTTGGAAATTTAATCTAAATTAATTTGATTTAAGTTTTGAAAAAGTCTCAAATCTACTGTTTAACACAGGTGTACATATATATGTATATGTGTGTATATTTATCGGTAACTAATTCGAGCGGCGACTTTTAAATAAGAAAGATATTTAAAAATATATACAACTAGATC